>CM075820.1:5942506-6003733 GCA_037975025.1 Excoecaria agallocha
CTTTCTTTTGCCACTGCTTTGAACCTTAAGAAACAATAATTTTGCATCTTTTTTATCCTTTTTTAAGATTCTTAAAATAGCTATTCATATTTTGTTGATGATCATTAGCTCAATCATATTGACTATATTCTATTTGATTTCGTAAATGGAATAACATAGGCATGTGATTATTGTTTCTATAGCATGTGGTGTGAAGAAATTTTGAGCCATTCTTTATGCTTAATAGGTGTTTTGAAACTTTTTCTGGAAATTGATGTTTGTTTGTTGCACGTTAGATACTTTGAGCATTTTATTATGTATGTTACTTTAGCAGTAGATTTAGAGAATATTGATTATTGAGTTGCTTGCCCCTATAGTGTTGACTTATGCAAGGGATGGTGTTCAGAGTTATCAAAACTTTTCAGAAATTGCTTTCTTTCATTTGATTTTGACTGGGCAATAAGTTGTGTGACTTTTACATCTTGATAGTTTCATTTTATTAACTGTGCTTGTCACCTCACCTAAATTATGGGCCTATAATTGTGGCTTGGTTTATTTCGTAGGGAAAATTACTTGTGAATGCATACTTTTTATGAGTCAAAGTTGGTCACTTAGTTTTTAATTCCTATTTCTAGTAACCTTCTGTGTTCTCACTTGCTCATAATGGATTAGTTTTTTGTCTACAATTACTTGTGTGTTATTTTGCTGCCATCTATGGTTAGACTGTAGTTTGCACATATACAATTTGCATTTCCCCTAGGTTGTCTTATGTGGTTTAACATGTGTGGATCTCATCTTGCTTGCCAACTAGAACCTTTTATGTTCTATGCCCAAACAAAATTTCCAAAGTTGTTTGCTAGTTGTTTTCAGTTTGCTTTCAAACACACCATTTTACCCATACTTCACATCTTTTCATGTCTTGCTTCTTGTGTGAGTAATTTTATTTGAAAAGATCTTTATTGTGAATTGTGCCTCATGTTGTTAGTATCCCTTACTAGAATCTATGAGTTTTGGACAATTGCAATACACTCATGCATTTAGCAACTCTATGTGACTTTTTGCTTTGTAAATACTATGCCATTCTATAATGTTCTTTATTTGTTCAGTTTGGCCAATGCATGTTTCTAACTATATTGATGGCATTGTTGCTAGGGTAGTTGTTCGTTTGTGCATTTGAATGTTGTTTGCATTTTGCTTGTGTTGATTCAAGGTATATCGACTGAAACAATTCGACCTATGGGCTACTGGTTTTCAAAGGATAACTCGGTTATCATGGTTGAGTGTCATGTACCTTGAATCTTATTATTTTTGTGACTTGTATCCTCCTTGTTACTTTATTCTATTCAATTGTAAGGCATGATCTTGTTTTGACTTCTTATTTTGTGCTTCCCATGCTTACAGTTGCACTTAATCATTAAAGGTCCAAGTTACTTTAAGATGCTAATGTTGGCACAGGATGTTACTAGTTTGTGCTACTGTTTGTTACTAAGATTGCCTTATCGACAGTGTGTTTACCTTTTGTATTGATAGATTACAACTAATTGAGTAAATCATTTTGCATTTTCCCATATGATTTTTCATACATGCATTTACTGGCAACCCCTAAACATTGTAAGAAGCTTAAGCTTTCTACAACTATAATGCATTCCATGATTCGTCACTTTGTGATTCTAATGCTTATAATTTATGTTAGATGAACCAATTTTGTTACACTTTGAGTGCATCTATTCTTTCTTTACATGTGATGTTACCACTTTGTGCTTCATTTTTTTTGTCTCCAGCTTGTTGTAATAGTTCTGAACTAGTTGCTACTGTGCACATTTAGGAAACTTATTCTTGCTCTATTTTATTGTTTGCAGTGGCACCTAAAAGATCTCGGCCTCAATCAGTACAACCACTATCCAGTCAGCCTTTGAACACTAGTCCACCACCTGAAGCAAGTCAGCCTCCTCCCCTAAGAAAGTAGAAGAATTAAAGGGTCCTAAGGTGCCTAGCTAAGTGCCTAAAGATCTCAAAACCACATATGTCATTCTTGCCAACTATGAATATCTTCCCTCTACTTACTTAGACATGTCTTTACTAGAGAAATTAGGAATTAAGGAGATGTGAAGAGGCTCATTGCTGCTATTGGCTGGGAGAGATTTTTTGCTTGCAGGGAGCTTATATACCCTTACCTTACCGAAGACTTTGTGACCACTGTGAAGTGTACTTTTGGAGAAAATATAGAGGAAGAACCCAACAACGTAGATTTTATATTGCACTTTGGATTTCTCTGATGGTTTAGGATTTCCAGCTTTTGCACCAGATGCCTTCCCTGACTATAACAAGAATATAGTCTAGGAAGAGATAAAGGATCCTCTATCAGATGTAAGATATCAATCTGAGACAACAAAATCCCACCATTTAAAGAATCATGCCCTTAGAATTCTACACAGATTTTTCTCTCTATCACCAATAAGCCATGTAAAATCAGCAAGGCAGGTTAACCTTTCAGAGGCTTTCTTTTTGGCTGTAATGCTTCGAGGATATCATATTAATGGTGCATATCACTGTTGGCACAAATTAGAAGAAATCCAACAGCAACCAACCAAGATGAAAAGGATATCCTAAGGATGATGGGTGATAATGTTGGCTAGGGCTATGGGTCATCCTCTAAATGAAGACAAAGCCTTCCTAGTATGGCTTATTTAGACCAGAAGCTATTGAAAAATATAAAGGTGCTAGTAGAGGATGCCACAACAGAGCATGGAATCAGGCTGACTGACAGGAAGAATTTATTGATAAGATGACAAGAAGCTTGAGCAACCCTTTTCGTGCTCTAGACCAGGGAGCAATCACCCTCACTTCTGTATAATATGCTGAAATTATTGTAAGGTTGGATACCTTGGCTACTAAGCAAAATGAGCTCAAGAAAAAGTAACACCAAATCTAGGTTGCTTTAGGCACATTGATCACAAGGATGGATGTCCATTTTGTAGAACCTATAGTTCCCTCTCCACCAACATCTCCTTTCCAAGATTGATTACAGGGACTCCTTTGCCCCGTTCATTTTTTGTGTTCCTCTTCATATTTTGCTGAGGACAACAACCTTCTAAAGTGTGGGGTAGGGGAGTGCATTTTTGAAGATACAGAACATTAATTTTTTTGTGAATGTTGAAAATAGAACAGGTTGATACTAATTGGTGAAAAGTGTAAAGATTTTCTTTTGTGTAGATTTTTTATGAAGATGAAGACTGGGTACAATGTTTGTTTTAAGAAGTCTTTGCACCACAACTCTTTTATTTTTTTTAATTTTACAGTTGCTTAGTTTACAATTTAAGTAGTAAGATTTTTTTGGTTTATTTAGTGAATTGTTTAGTTGAATTTCAATTTTGATTACTTTCATTAGTTTTTGATATTTTTAATCTTTTTACTGCTTTATTTCTTTACTTTATTATCATTTTTAGCAGTTTTGTCTTTAGTCTTTAAAGTTAAATAATTGCAGGTACCTCATAGTCAATAAATTTTAATACTAACTGTGACCTGTCTACTGAGTTGTTATTGTCAATTGCAATGTAATCTAAGTTTGCTCTAGTTATGCTTGATTGAGTCAATTTGAACTTAGGTTTGAGAACTGTTTGTTTAGAGAGTTAAGGTAGCAAGAGAGTAGTTGTATGCCTTAGCGAGAAATTTTCTGTCGATTAGTCTCAATTAGTTATATACCACTCAATTTCTATTTACATGTGCATGTTAGGCTATTTTTGTGAAATTGTCGAAAACTAATGAGTGAGAGCAATCACTACAAAAAGAAAATCAATTTTACCGATGAATTTACCGATGGTCGCAGATTCCGTAGGTAAAATTAAGATATTACTGACAAAATTGATAATGCGTAGGTAAAAAAAAATAAATTTGATAAACAACGAGATTTTTACCGATAGAATTAATAATTCATCTGTATATTTGGCGAGAAATGTTAGCGCCAATTGTTAGCAGCCACTTTACTGACGGTAACGTCCGTCGGTAATTAATTTAATCATTTAACTTTTGTAGCGATGAAATTTTCGTCAGTAATACAAGCATCTTTGGAAATTTACTGACAGATGTTGCGATGGATTTTTATTCTATCGATAATTAAATGCGACAATTTTTTCCCACCAAATATACCGATGAAAATTTAAGGTAACGGAGTTATAGTTATTGCTACAGTTTATTGTCGTCGGTAATTCCATTGATATACTTTTAATAAATTTTTATATATTTAATATTAATAAAAAAATTTAGGGTTAAAAATCCTCCAATCTCTGCTCTCTCTTTTTCAATCAAGTCCTAGTATCGATATTTCTCTCAACTGCTCCAACATCCCTCCGTTCCCCCACCGGTGATTCACCAACCCCACCATCTCGAGGGTGAGGTTACCCCCACCGGCGATTCACCACCACCATTAATTTGATTAGTTTCTATCATTTTCCTTTACTCTATGAGTTTTTCTCTATCTTTTCTTCATCTTTAAAGATTTCTTTTTTGTTTTCTTTATTTTTCTGTCTTTCTTGGGAGATCTGAGAGAGAGAAAGAGGTTATGTGAATGTTCTTATGAGTATTCTATCTCAGTGTCCTAGGATTTTTCTTGGAATATTGTTTAGTTATTAATGATTTTATTCTTATTCTTATTAAATGGTAACCCCTTGTATATGACTTACTGTAATTTTCAATCTTGTTTTTCCTGGACTCTTTGGTTCAAATTTGACACCTCACTTCATCTTTCAGATCTCTATTGGTGCGCATATATTTCCTCAAAACCCTATCCTCTATCAAGAAAGTTCGCTAGGTTTCAGTGTTGAAGGTTGGCACACATTTTTTAATCATTTCTGCTTTTCATTTGAGTGCAACGAACCAAGGCTTTTCTTAGCCTTTATATTCGTGTAGATTAATGATGGTTCTTGATCACATATTGCTATATGTGTAATAAGTATTAATGATCAAGTCTCTGGCCACTGACTTAGTTCTATTGAAAGTGTTATATCTTTAGATATGCAATCAAGAAAAGCAAAAGCTATTGGAATAGGCTTAACACAAGGTATTAAATGTAAAAAAATACTTCTTTTCATATTTAACTATTTTTTATGAATATGATAGCCATCACATTTGATATTTGGACTTTGTTATTTTTCAACAGTGATTTTTGAATCCGCGAGGATGAAGTTGCAAACAACTGTTACAGAGTGCTCTCGGGAAATATTATTTCTGTTGTTGCTCCAAACATGATGCTAACAAATGTTCCTTACCCAACAAAAGGATATCCCTTTTCTGTGAAGTTTAGGTTTGGTAGAGTCCATCTTATGGCCACTGTGATTAAATATATACATATTTTAAGTGACTGGTTGTGAACATGATTTGATGTTTTGGCAAGTTCTATCCTGAATATTTAATTATAGATGATGATTTCTTGTTTTCGGTTACATTCTAAAGTGATGGTTACCAACTACTAGATATAGACCATGGAAACCTTCTCTCTGAATTTTAATTGCATGTGAAGTACTGAATTTGTTCAATATTAAGTTGGGTTTTCTGAAATGCAACTTGACACATCAATGCATTCTGGGTCACTAAAACATTATGATCATAAGATGTCACTAAGAACCAATATGACTTAAGTTGATGGTCACGAAATGTAGAGGTGACTTCTTTTCAACAAATTGTTCGTTGATTATTTTTGTTGGAAGGAATTGCTATTATGCACTCAGTGAATAAAGTGTAGTGATGTTCTTGTGGCACTGTTTAATGCTTTAGAGTGTGTAGGTTTATTAGTAAGTTTCTTGTATAATATTTCTATACTCAGCTCAGTCAACTAAAATGTTTGAAATGACCTCACTATAATGGATGTGACATTGCTGATTAAATTATGGGAATAGATTTCTAACCCTCATAGTGCCTTAAAACTCTATGGTCAAATGAAATACATAACAGTTTGCTGTAAGCAAAAATACACAAATCAAACCTATGCAATTTGATGCTCAATTTACAATAGCTACTTTATAACAATTGAAACATATTCTTGACAGCCAAGATTTCATCATTAAGCAACTATATGAAGCTGTACTAAGCAGTGTGATGATTTATCTCAAAACTTGAATAAGTCTGTCGAAATACTCTGCACATTCGTGATACAAATCACTTGTCTCTTGAGCTTCCTTTGCTAAAGGATAAACTGGTAAAATATATTGAGAACATGTCAACAGCTGGATCCTGAAGTCAGATGCCATCCAATCAACAAATGCATGGTTGAAAGAAGGGCTAAAGCAAAGATGTATTACCAGAGATTTGAAATAGGGTGTTCCGGTGCCCCATGAGAAATTTAAGGACAAGGTTTGAAATAGACTCCGTACCTTTTCCCTGCACTTTATGAAACTCCTTGTTTCAGTGAAATTCTTTTCTATCATCTCTATTTCCTTCTTGTAAACATTGATATGTGCTTATTTATGACATGTTACGTTTGCACTAGATGGAATTGATTCTAACTTCGACTGACATTATTGGTAGGTGTTCTATATGTGGTTTGAAATTGGCAATGAGATGTGCTTTAATTCTTTGTAACAACCATTCTAACCACTAAACTGGTTGCTCTAACAGTTACAGTAAATTGATCTTGTCCGATGTAAATTTTTTCTTATTTCAGGTGATGTTTCCATTTACTCTTCTTGGAACAGGTGAAAATTGGACTTTGATCAAGGCTATAAGTGTAACTAAATACTTAAACTATGAAGCAGGTTAGTCAAGCGTGTGGTGTTGAATGCACCTACATGTAATTATTCTTGTTCTTCAAAATGGATAAAAGATGAAAATTGTGTCTCCTTTTGTAATTTGAATTTGTTAATTTGTTATTTCAGGAAAGTTCTCCAAGAGTAAAGGTATAGGAGTTTTTGGTAATGATGCAAAAGATACAAATATTCCTGTGGAAGTGTGGAGATATTATTTATTAAATAATAGATCAGAAGTAATTGTCTTCTTTCTGATACTATTTTCTGACTGTGATTTAATATTTCATCCTGTTTTTGCAATATAAATAGCTAAGTTGGTTGGGTTTGTGTTGATTAGGTGTCTGACACATTATTCACCTGGTCTGATTTGCAAGCAAAACTTAACATTGAGTTGCTCCATAACTTGGGAAAATTTATTAACCGAGTTTTGAGTTTTATTGCTAAGCCTTCAAGTGCATCAGCTTGAGCTTTATCCTTATATATCTTAAATTCTTGGTTTGCAAGCCCGATTGAGTCTTGGCAAATAACTTCAGCTAAAACTATTTGAGTTGTTAGGAAAGGTTTGAGATTTCCATTAATAACAGGGCCTAATATTTGGAGTTTTCAAGGCTTTGTTTTCTTATTCTATTGTTGGAGGCAATCAGGCTGGAGCATTCAAGATTGGTGACATTGCTAGAACAATTGATAACATAATTGCTTGCAAGCTGTCCAGGCCTGGATCTATTAGATTTGTCTCCAAATTTGTAAGTATAAATTTTTGTTACTTCTAGTTCTCATTGGCAACATCTCTGAATAGCAAGCAAACTGGACTAACCATCTCACAGAGATTAAGGCCTATCAAACTTTGGTTTGTGCTATAAGATGCTACAATTTTTGGAACATAAATTTGTTTTATATCCCATATTCCAACTCAATCAAACAAAAACCTAAAACTCAGCTTGAAGTTGTGGTTCAAGGTTATTTATGTGTTAAGATACTTTTAACCATTAAAACAAAATTTCTAAATCAGTTGAGTTGTTTATTATAGCCAAATATCTATGAATAATAAACCAAACAATAAAATGAATTGTAAATAGGGGAAGGTTTAGACTATATTTGATTTTTTTTTATAGTTACTTTTGAGAAAAGCACGTTTTAAATGTACTGATAAAAACAATTAAAAAAAGGATTCTAAGATGTACTTGTCATGTTTTGGTCATAAACCTCCAAGATATTTTTTTTTTAAATCACATTGTATCTTTGTAGCAGTATCTAAAAAAATCACACTGCATCTTTACTCTATTTTCCTAAATTAACAAACATCCAGTCATCATACTTTCATGAAGTTGATACAAATATAGTCTTTATGGATTGGCAATTTAGGCTCTTTGAATCTATGTTCCTGCGTTCAAAATTTAAAGTGCAGTAATTCTACTCTCTTTTTTATCTATTTTTTTATTTGTTTTACAATCTCTGGTTCAACTTCTTTCAATTGTTTTTGTTTATGGTCATTTACTACCGTGTCAAGTTCATTATTTTTATGTGAGGAATTTAATTAATTGAATTTAACATGCAAATTGAAATTTTGGCTGACTATTGTTGTATTTCTGTTTTTTTATTCCTTTTTATTTTGATATCCAGTGGTTGGTTGGAATCTACCTAAATGGATTTGGGCAACATGCACCATTTTGTTAGTGCTGATAATTCTTGCATAAGTTGGGGCCATGCTCTGTATAGTGCACTAGGATATGATCCTAGTGGACAGAAGTACGTAATTTGGCAATTTCCATTTATTTTTTTTATACCAGGCTTCCTTCTATTTTCTATGCTTGTGTGTTTGTTTCTACACAGGTCTTCAATAGTACCCCAAGAAGGTGGAGATTCTTGAGGGAATACATTTTATTGGGCAAGCAATGACCTAAAGGCAAAATTCTTGTTGCCCTACTTTCCCTAAATCAATACTTCTAGAAATAAATTTTTAAAGTTTTTAATTAATTGATCTTTATGTTATGAATTTTAGTGTAACAAAATCATAATATCTCGAATTTAAAATAAAAAAATAAAAAATTGATGTGGGCTAGCAAAGAAATTACCAAGAAATTTCTTATAAATATATATTTGGCTGATTGCCTAAAGACTCTAAGCTACCGATCCACCTTGGACAGAGTCAATATAAATAGCATAATGATTAAGTGTCCTCATTTATCAAGTATGATTTCTCAATTAATTATGTTATATTATATTATTAAACAGTAATTAAGAATAAAAAAGATGAGTGCAAGATAAGGCAGGAATGTTCTAACACTTGTTTAATTTTGAATCTGCTTTTATTTAATACAAATTATGGTGCTGTGCAAGTAAGTGACAAAGATCAATGTTAAAAAAGCCAAGAGCATAAGGATGCCGCATTACAATTTTCAAATTTGTATTCAATTATTATTTGTCAAATAAGATTCTTTTAATTTGTTAGACAGAATACTAGAACATGTTATGCTTTACAAGAAAAACAATCAACCTCACTTAAAGTCAAAATGGGAGTTTTCCAATTTATGAAATTAAGAACCTAAAGCCACAATTATTATCTCTTTAACTTCCATTAATTAGCCACAAATAGTAAATTTGAAATATCAAATAGTTGCAGCTAGTATCTGATTGCGTTAGATATTTGTTTCTTAAAAGTTAAACCATAATTTGCATTCAATTGCAGTCACAATAGACCAAAAAGAACATCACAAGTTCATGATGCGAACAACAGGAATTTACTTGTCGTTCCCTATTTTTGTATCATAATTAAAGTATTAGCCAAATAATTAGTCTGACCTGAGCATTCTATTTCCATTTCTTTCCTTTTCAGATTTTTAGATTCCAGGACTCCAAATCTAATTGTTAACTAATTTTTTTTCATAAGATCAATTTTAATTTTGAATTATTATCATCTTTTTTCCATCTTGTATAGTTTTGGACAGACCTCGAGTTTACTTAAATGGCGTTAGAAGTTGAACAAAAGCTTTTGTGATGCTATAATTATGGACTTATTTTTTAAAGTTTGATATGATTTATTGCATGCTTAGATAATGTGGTTTAAAGTTGAAGGAAATCCATTTTGATAAAAGAGTAGTAAAAATAATCTGATACTCAGTATTATTGGCATAAGAGAGCAGTAACAATTGGTATTGGGAATGTGAATCAAAGTAAGTCCACATATATTATTTAATTTTGTAAAGGTGAAATGCATTAATAGTACTTGACTTTGTCAAAGAATGTCCGCATATAATATTTAATTTTGTAAAAATCATAAATTAAATGAACTTGGAACTATTCAATAATATTCTTTGTGGCTTTAAGAAAGACAAATCAAATTCTGATGATGAAGATGATGGGCTTCGTAAGACAGGTGATGATATTTCATTATGGTCTTTATTAAGGTGGAGAATATAAGAAATACTCCCAAATGTTTTTTGCTTATCTTAAAATTTTAGTCAAAATTATATATTGGAATATATTAAGGCTATTTTTCATGATATATGTATGCTATATTTTTCTATAGCTAAATAGTGTTCTGGTTGTGTGTTTTTCGTGTTTTGTTGTCTAGATACCAAAACTTAAAGTAGATCAACCTGAAATTTGTGCAAGATATTGAAGACATATTAGCAGATTAGCTTAACTGTTCTGCATGCTGTCATAGGTCACCATCAAGTTTGAAATTGAGCTATCATGTGATGGTCTACAGCTGATTGTTGTCCTGGTTTCAAATTTTAGACTGAAGGTTGATGAACGCGGTGGTTGCGTGCTTGGGATAGATTTAGTAATTTGAAGTTTTCATTGTTTTTCAGAATATTCTAAGAGCATTTAGTGATGAGTTTTATGTTTCGCATATAAATAATTTTTTTTTGTTTTTGGTATTATAATTTACACAATACTTGTGCAAATTTTAGATAATTTTTTGTATATATTTTTTTTGTTATATATTAAAATTATTAATTAATATATATTTTCAATTTAAATTTTACACTTTTTTATTGAATTTATTGTGTTCAATTTGGGACTTACAAATAGGAAATATATAATTTTTGATAAAAAAATATAAAAAATAAATAGAAAAATTATATGTTACTAACAAAGTACCGACGGAAACATCCGTTGCTGCCATTCAAATATTTTCAATATTTACACTAAATATATTTGTCGATAAAATTAGCGACGAGAAAATCCATCGCTGTTTATACTAAAATAAATTAATAATTTATTCATTAAATTTTACCTATGGTTTACCGATGCAAGTTTTCGTTGGTAAATGGTCAATGCAACGAAACATGCATCCGACGAATTTTAGATAAAACTACCGACGGAATGCTTTTTATAAATCCTTCGGTAATATTTACTGACGAAATTTTTTGCCAGTAATTTGGTACCTACAAGCATTTTACCGAAGAATTCATTCTGTCAGTAAAATAATAAAAAACCGTTGGTAAGGTCATCACCCATCAGTAAAATGCACAAATCTATCGGTATAAATCTGTCAATAAAATGCATTTTTTTGTAGTGAATGGGTTAAAGGAAGTTGTAATGGTCAGAACCTTCCTCACCACCCTTCAAAATAAATATTCAACTCAGGTAGGAATTAGGACATGACCTAGGCAACCTTTCTTTGGCAGCCACATTTAGAATGACTTTTATCGTACCCTGTAATGAAATTTACCATTATTAGGCTCTTTGAGCCTAACTGATATGCTAAAGGCATACTACTTAAAATTTTTCTTGATTACATTATTAATTGACCATATACCTTAAATACCTTTATCTCCCTTAATTTAGAATTGGCCACTCTAGGTTAGGTAATAAAAGAAAAATTGCATGGTGAGTTGGAATTGAGCTTTGTTTGATAGTCAAGAAAATTAAAAAGTTATGGAATTATTGGGTTGTATGAGCTAAATTTAAAAAAAATATTAAGACATTGATAATTTTGATAATCAAAAGTGTTGGTGATCCATTAGTTCAGATCAAAAGTTCATTTTCATCATTTAAAAAAATAAAAAGAAAAAAGTAGAATAAAGGTTATACTGCAAAAAAATAAGTGTGGGATACCTAGCATTTATAAGGGAGTGTTAATTATTGAGCTAGTTCAAGAGACAACAATTTTAGCTCTCACCTCCATTGCATATTTGAGTTTAATCAATGTCCCTTGAGTTTCATCCTTCATTTTTGATAGCAAGGGTAGAAGAGTGAAAATAGTTTTTTTTTTTAATTTTAGAAAGTTAGATGGGTTTTGTTTTTGGTAGTGTGGCTGATTCTAGTTTGTTAACTTTATCTCTTATTTGGAGCCAATACCTTAATTATCCATTAAAACCTTAATGTAAGTCTTAGTAATCTTGTTTTTGCTCTGAGTTGTTTAATGGAGATGACCTTTAAAGTTCAGGTGCTAAAAGAGAGGCCTATGGCTATTTTGAGTTTCAAAAGCGAAACCATTTTGCAAAATTTTTGCACACCTATCTTTTTCTCAATTGCTGGAATTCACTGGTAATTTTGGGTTTGAAAAACGATGAACTTGTTTTGGCTTAGCACGCACGCACAAGAAATTGTTCAGTATAGATTAGTCTGAGTTTATTTGGTTGAATTTTTCATTTGAGTGTCTTTACTGAGTGTTACTCTAGCTCATCTGAATTTTCTTGTTCTGAGTAAGAGTTTGAATTTTCAAGTTTGTGGATGATCCATTTTCTTGAGGGCAAGCAAAGTCTAAGTGTGGGGTAATTGATAACTTCAATTCAATATCTAGTTCTTAGCCAATTTCAGTTTAGTTTTAAGTGTCTTTTGCTTTATTTTGCTTTAATTCAATAACTTCTATCCAAATTCAGTAAATCTTATCTTTTATTTTTTTTGGAGGACTTTTGATGGGTTTCTAAGCTTAATTATAAATTTTACAGGTATCTCACAGTCAACAAGTTTTAGTGTTGACTGTGACGTAGTGCTTCATGTCAAAATGCACCGTTTAGAATATGTCACAGTCAGCAAAAATGACCTACTGACCGTGACCCATCTCAATTTAAAGATAAAACTTCAGTATGTCATGGTTAGCAGAAATTACCTACTAACCATGACCCATGTTGGGTCTATATATACCAGAATTCTCTATTTGGCATAAATCTATAATTTTTTTAGATCTAGGTTTTCTCCATTTCTTTGTTCTTTCATTTCTTCAGTTTAGTATATAAATTTATTCTTGCAAATGGGTTAGATTTGGATCAAAATACATAGATTTATAGGTTAGATATTCAGTTTCTTCCTTTTGAATCTCACTCTCATTGGAGATTTGGAGAAGAAGACTGAAGAAGCTTAAGTTCCAGCTGAGAGATCTTCCTCACACAAATTTTTAGGTTTTTTTTTATCCTTTTCCTCTCTTATCTTTTAATGGGTAGTGAGTAGTTAATTAGTTGTTTAGGGGATCTTTGAATCCCTTATCCTCTATGTGAATCTTGAATATTTCTTAGTTTTTATATGGATGAAAAGTTCATTTTACTGTTGCTTCATTAAAAGTTTATTGGTTTTTGTTATTTTGAGTAAATTTCTAGATTTTGATGGATGACTTTATCATTTTATCTTGTTGGATGCTTTACTTGAATGCTTGCATCCATAGATATTCTACCTTTTATCTTTTATCATGAATGCTGTGATTTTGAGATTGCCCCAAAATGGGACTCGATGAGTTACAGATTTTGTGATTTTAAAACTAGAGTTTGGAGTAAAAATGAATGGGTTTTAGGTTATTTGGCTCCGGAATACAAAAGCAAACCAAATCTAGGATGTTATGTAATGGTCTCAATACCGGGTCAGTCGTGAACAGTACTTCCCGATGGTGAATAGTGCTTTTTGGGCCCGAAAGTCAAAAATATTCTTTTTGGACTATCGGAAAGTATTGGTCATGGGGAGTCCGGGGTTGAAATTTGAAGTGAAATTGAGGTCAAATAGGCCTCCAAAGAAAAAAAAAATACGAAAAAGGTGACGAGTTAATTTTTCCGGTAGAGAATGTGACTTGGTTTTGCGTAAATAATTAAAAATAGTAAACGAACTCCAAAAACTGCTAGATTTTGTATGCCTACATGAATTTTTGTATAGAATATTTTGGTGATGAAAATGGAATTTTTTGGTGACACCGGCAGTTGTCAAATCGGACTGATAAGTTTGAATCAGACCGATAACGGACTCCGATTGAGCCAAAAATTTTTGTACTAGCTATTTTTGATGTGAAAAAATTATTGGAATTATTTTTGAAGAAATTTGAAGTGATTGAGATAGAGATTTTGGTTTGGGCCTAAAATGGGCTTAAATTTATATTTGGGCTAAGCCCATAATTAAGCCCAAATGAGAGGTATAAATAAAGGAAAAATCTATAGAAATATCCAGATTTAGCTGGTCTCCTCTTCCTCTCCTTAAGTGGTCGAAACTCACCCTTCTTCTTCTCTCTTTGATTTCTTCTTTCCTCACTTCAAATTACTCATATTTTCCAACATAACAATTAAAGTTTCACCTCTCTAGTTTACCCTAATAGCCTCAATCAAGTGGTTTGAGCAAGGAAAGGCTAGAAATCAATTGGAGAAAGAAAAAGGGGTAAGATTTAGTTTAAGAAATCTATTGGCTTAAATTATTTCTTTGATATTTTTCCATAGATTTTGAGGTCTAAATAATGAATATGAGCTTGGATTTGGCATTTGAGATCAATAGAATGAAGTAAAATAAGGTTTAATGGCTGGTGTATTAGGTTTGAAAGGTAAAGGAAGAAATTTAAGGGATAAAGTCAAAGGGAAGGAAGGCTAGGCACCTTTGATCAGGCTATTATGGTATGTGACTAATAAATCTAAGTATTTTCTATTTATTTGAATTAATTCCCTTTATGTAATTAGGAAAAAAATTTTAAATTGCTTAAAATTTGAAATTAAGTTGGGGTAAATGAAATTAGAACATATTTAATGCTATGTGAATGATTGGAATGAAGAAATAAAATTTTTAGGGTTGAATTTAATTGGTGGTCGAAAATTTTCCTAAGGTAAAAATAGTGATTTTTGCATGAAAATATTAATTAGTAGCCTAAATTAATTATAATTGTTATTTTGAGCATCCATGAATTTTTAGATGAATTATGGAATTTATTGAAAATTTTTAAAGTTTGTTAATGGTGTATGTATGTAATGAAATTGATGAATTATGAAGATATAGTACATAATTTGGGTAAATTTGAGTAGTGGATGTGAAATAATATGTAAATAAATTTTTAAAAAATTTATGGACTTATTATGAATAAATGAGAATTATAATATTGAATATGTTTAATGAAAAATATTGAATTATAAGGATATAATTCAATAAGATGAGGAAATAATTGAAATAAAGATGAAAAGTGTGCATATAAAAATTTTAATAAATTTATATGCAAATTTAAGGTATTTTTGAAATAAATTGCGTAATATGTATAAGTAAAAGTATATACAGAAATGCCCTTAGAAATAATCAGGCAGTAAAAACTAGCTCAGGATATAATTGGCTGGCCATAAGGACATCTCTGTACCGCGGTGCAAGTCATGGCAACTTGCTAAGCTATGGATTGGATCCTTGATCACCATGGCTTCTCTGTCTCTGTTCTCTGTTTTGTGAGAATTGGCCCTCTGGGGGTCATTTCTCTATCTCTATTGTAGCTCTGTGGGGTCCACGTCCCGTGTATCCAGTTTGAAGTTTTCTTTCTGCTCCAAAACTAGGGGCATAATGAAAATGACATGAGAAAATGTGAAAAAGAAATGAAAATATTAATTAGATGTGAAAAGGACTAATTTGAAAGAAAAAGAAAGTTTAGTGGCGAAATTGTAATTTTTTCCAAAAGAGTAAAAATTAAGTAAATTAATTGAGAGTTGCTTAATTAAGAATAAAACAGTCAATAAATGATTAAAATGTATTAAAATGGAGTTTTATGGTAAAAAAGGACTAAAATGTAATTTTGTATAATAATGTTTAAATAAGTACAAAATTAAGGTTAAGTACCTTAATTAATAATTCAGATGTTAAAAAGAAGCATAAAAGGCTAAATTTGTAAATTAACAAGAAAAAGGGACTAAATTGAAAAAAAAAATTAAAAGTTTGAATTAAATGTGCAATTTGATAAGAAATAAGCATTTAAAGAATAAAAGTGTTTTAGTGATTTAAAAATGTTAATAACAAGGAAAAATGTTATTTGAATTTGCTTGACAAGTTAAGAAGGAGAATTGTTACATAATTGCACTATTTTGAGCTAAGCATATAAATATTTAGATTATTTGTCACCACTAGGCATGTCAATGCTCAGCGCATAGTTGTGACTGCGTGTAGGTATGCAGGAGCGAGAGCAAGAATATTCCCTGAAGGACTTTTTCTGATTAAAGTAGAGTTTTGGACTTTTGTGGCATGTATATATATGAATGCAATACTTATGGTTCTGTATGATGTAAATAACTTTGGAATTGATATTTTGGACTGTAATATGTCATTACCTATTATTGTATATAAGATTTAGTTGGTGAAATGGAATATAGGTGATAAGTCTAGATGGATGGTTTGGATATATAAATGCTTGATATGACATATATATGTGACTGTTGTGCCTCTGAGAGGTTATGGATATTGTTTGCTTTTTAGGGGGTTAGAATAATTTATAGCCATTATATTGCCAAATTCTTATTAAGTGCATAGTAAATTGGACAATTACAGGTCATCGGCGGTTAGTACTTCAGATAACTAATTATATGTTATAAATTGATGAGAATAAGTTGAAAAAAAAAT
The DNA here is from genome assembly GCA_037975025.1 of Excoecaria agallocha. Taxonomy (NCBI): domain Eukaryota; kingdom Viridiplantae; phylum Streptophyta; class Magnoliopsida; order Malpighiales; family Euphorbiaceae; genus Excoecaria; species Excoecaria agallocha. The sequence continues at coordinate 5,959,000 of CM075820.1, forward strand.
TTCGGCATGCGGGGTACCGGAACAGTGTTAAGTTTGTTATGGGTGTTACATTTTGTGATATCAGAGAAGGTTTAGGCGGTTCTAAGATCGGAGTGGGTGCAATGTTTAATGTTATTAAGTTATATACATGCAAATTGCTATTTTGAGAAGTTGTTTTGGGAATTAATGTATTCTTGCTCCCTTCTATTTTATAGTTAAAAGATGTCTGGAGATCCGTGTCGCGAGCCTGGAGATAATAGGAGTGAGGCCTCTAGTAATATGGGACAGCAGGAGGTTTCACCACAACCAACACCTCCAGCAGTAGCGCCTCCTCCACTTCCTCCTCCTCAGGTGGACTTTCTCAATTTTATGTCAGACTATATCCAGCAGCATCTCTAGGCTGCGTAGGCTCAGGCACCACCCCCAGTAATACAGGTTCAGCAGTCTACTCCACCTAAAAGAAGGCCTATACCAGAGCGGTTAACAAGGTTAGGAGCTGAGGATTTTACAGGCGAGGACCCTTTGATGCCAACAACTTCAGAGGTATGGCTTTTTAAAATAAAAAGGTTGTTTGAAATTACCCACAGTTCTGAAGAGGAGAAGCTTGAGGGTATGATTGGTTTGCTTCAGGGTTTAGCATTTATTTTGGTGGGACTCAGTTAGAAGACACACACTTGCAGACCGTTTGAACTGGAAATTTTTCATCGATCAGTTCGTGAAAAAGTATATTTGGTATGAGTATAAGATAGCCATGCAGGATGCTTTCTGGAGGCTGAGGCAGGGAAATCGCACAGTGGCTGAGTATGACAGAGAGTTTGAGCGCTTATTTAGATGAAGGCTTAGCGACAAAAGAGAGGTTATGTCAGCAGTTTGAGAGGGGTATACATACTGAGTTGAGGCAAATCTTTGAGGCCCAGAAATACCCAGATTTGAGATCCATGATAGATGCGGCTATCAAATTAGAAACCACTCAGGCCAAGCAAGCAGAAAGACAATCCCGATTTCAGCAGAAGAGGAAGTAGTGGCAAGTCAGGACAGAGTAAAAAGCAGAAGGGACAGCGACCATCTCAAGGTCTTCCACTAGCGGGCAGGGGTCAGGGTAGTGCCTTCCGTGGTAAATCTATAGCCACTACAGCTTCTAGTGCACCCAGAGGCAGTGGTAGGGGGACACCAATGTTATGTGACCATTGTGGGAAGATATATTCAGGGGAGTGCAGATTGCTGACTGGAGCTTATTTAGGTGTGGGTCTTGAGAGCACCATATTAAAGATTGTCCTTTGCAGCAGACTGCTCCAGCCACCTCACCAGCATCAGGTACTGGGTCATCAGCTCCGCGAGGTCGTTCAGGAGGCGATCAGGAGGACAGACTTATGCTGTCAGGGCCCGAAAAGAGGAGGATGCTCCCGATGTGATTGTGGGTAAGTTTATTTTACTATCTGATTTAGTTTATGCTCTGATTGATCTTGGTTCCACACACTCATACAGAACTGGCACAGGAAAAAGGGATGAAAGAGGCCTACTTGGACCAGGACATCTTAATGAGTAATCCTCTGAGGCATAGTGTGGTAGTGAATAAGGTTTATAGACAGTATCCTATCGGTGTCCAAGGACATACATTTCTGGCAAACCTTATCGAGTTACCCTTTCGCGAGTTTGATTTGATTCTGGGGATGGATTGGCTATCCGCCCATCAAGCAACTGTCGATTGTAGAAAGAAGAGAGTCACCCTACAGCTTTAAAAAGGTGATGACATCACGGTTGTAGGTGTGAGGTCTGACTTTCTGTCTGATGTGATTTTTGCTACTGCAGCAAAAAGGTTGATTAGAAAAGGCTGTGAAGCATATTTGTGTTATGCAGTTGAGGCGAAGAAAGACAATTTAAAAGTGTCTGATGTACCTACTATCAGGGAGTTCCAGTATGTGTTTCCTGATGAGCTTCCAGACTTACCACCTGACAGAGAGGTAGAATTTTCCATTAAGGTTGCTCCTAGTACTACTCCCATTTCTATTACTCCTTATAGAATGGCACCTGCAGAGTTAAAGGAATTAAAGATTCAGCTTTAGGAGTTGCTTGACAAGGGGTTTATCAAACCTAGTACTTCTCCTTGGGGAGCACCTGTCCTATTTGCAAAGAAAAAGGATGGGACTCTCCGATTGTGCATTGATTATCGACAGCTGAATAAAGTGATTGTAAAGAACAAGTACCCTCTTCCTCGCATTGAAGACTTGTTTGACCATCTTAAGGGAGCAGGTGTTTTCTCTAAAATCAATCTGAGATCGGGGTATTATCAGATGGGGGTTAAGGAAGCAGATGTACCCAAGACTGCTTTTAGGACCAGGTATGGCCACTTTGAGTTCTTGGTCATGCCATTTGGACATACAAATACACCTGCAGCCTTCATGGACCTGATGAACAGAGTCTTTCACCCCTACTTGGATTAGTTTGTAGTGGTCTTCATAGATGACATCCTGGTGTATTCAAAGACATCGGAAGATCATGATAAACACTTGAGGATTGTGCTATAGACTCTGAGAAAGAAACAGTTGTACGCTAAATTCAGCAAATGTGCTTTTTGGCTGAATGAGGTATCTTTCCTAGGCCATGTAATTTCTGTAGAGGGCATCAAAGTAGATCCTTCAAAGATTGAGGCAATTCTACAGTGGAAACCACCTAAGAATGTAACTTAAGTTCGGAGTTTTCTGTGATTGGCTGGGTATTATAGGAGGTTCATCAAGGACTTCTCCACCATTGCAGTTCCTTTGACTTGATTACTACAGAAAAATATTAAATTTGTATGGACTGACAAATGCTAGGAATGCTTTGAGAAGCTAAAGACTTTGTTAACAGAAGCTCCAATCCTTACTCAACCTGTAGCAGGCAAGGATTTTGTGATTTATAGTGATGCTTCCAGGAATGGTTTGGGCTATGTCCTGATGCGGGAGGGCAAGGTGATAGCTTATACCTCCTGGCAACTCAAGACTCATGAGAAAAATTATCCTACTCATGATTTAGAGTTAGCAGCCATTGTTTTCGCATTAAAGATATGGAGAGAAATGCTATATTTATTCAGATCACAAGAGTTTGAAATATCTGCTTACCCAGAAAGAACTCAATCCTAGACAAAGACGCTGGTTGGAGTTGATTAAAACTATGATTGCTATATTGACTACCATCCAGGAAAAACAAATGTGGTGGTTGATACACTCAGCAGAAAATTTATGTCAGGTAATATGAGTGCTTTGAAATGAACCTGTATAGAGTTTTAATAAGTGTAAATGATTTATAGTGATCTTTGCAGCTCTTCGAGCAATGAATACCAGTTTAAGCTTGGCACCAGATGGAGCTATAGTAGCTGAGCTTCAAGTTAAACCAGACTTTGTGCATAAAGTGAAAGCAGCTTAGAAGGAAGATGACCGGCTAATGGCTATTGTAGACAAGCTTTAACACGGTAGTGAAAGTAATTATTCATTGTCTGATGATGGAAGCCTTTGTTATAAAGGAAGACTTTGTGTACCAACTCAAGAAGAATTGAAGAAAGAGATCCTGATAGAAGCACACCATAGTAGCTATGCTATGCATCCTGGGAGTAACAAGATGTACCAAGATTTGAAAGCCTACTATTGGTGGCCAGGTATGAAGCGTGAGGTGACTGAATTTGTAGGAAAATGCCTGACATGTCAACAGGTGAAAGCAGAGCATCAGGTTCCTTCTGGACTTCTTCAACCACTTGTGATTCCAGAGTGAAAATGGGAACATGTGACTATGGACTTTGTGACTGGCCTATCTGTGACTCAGAGAAAGCATGATGCCATCTGGGTAATTTCTTACCAGTGCGGATGGATTATTCCTTGACTAGGCTGACAGAGATTTATATCAGTGAAGTGGTTAGGTTACATGGAGTGCCTATATCAGTTATCTCTGACAGGGATTCCAGGTTTACATCTCATTTTTGGAAGAGTTTTCAGGATGCTCTGGGTACTAGACTTCACCTCAGCACAGCTTTTCACCCTCAAACTGATGGCCAGTCCGAGTGGGTGATTCAGATATTAGAGGATATGCTTTGATGTTGTGTTCTTGATTTTGGCACCAATTGGGAAAAGCACTTGCCCTTAGCTGAATTTGTATATAACAATAGTTATCAGTCTAGTTTGAAAATGACACCTTTTGAAGCGTTATATGGAAAGAAGTATAGAACTCTGATATGCTGGACAGAACTAAATGAAAAGAAGCTATTAGGCTCAGATTTAATCCGTGATTCAGAAGAGAAAGTTTAGATCATCAAAAGCCGCTTGAAGGAAGCAATGGACAGTCAGAAATCTTATGCAGATCTGAAGAGAAAGGATATTGAGTTTCAAGTTGGAAACAAAGTTTTTCTGAAGGTATCTCCATGGAAGAAAGTTCTGAGGTTTGGCAAGAAGGGCAAGTTGAGCCCTAGGTTTATAGGTCCCTATGAGATACTTCAAAGAGTGGGTCCCGTGGCCTATAGGTTAAAGCTGCCATCTGCTTTAGAAAAGATACATGATGCCTTCCATGTATCAATGCTTCGGAGATACAGGTCTGATTCGAGCCATGTGATAGTACCAGAAGAGATACAAGTTCAGGCTTATATGAGCTATGAAGAAAGACCAGTGAAAATTTTGGCTAGAGAAATCCGGCAACTCAGGAACAAACAGATACCATTGGTGAAGGTTTTGTGTCATCACCACAATGTAGAAGAAGCTACATGGGAACCTGAGTCGACCATGAGACAACAGTATCCCTTACTCTTCAGTTTAGGTAAATTTCGAGGACGAAATTTAAATTAAGTAGGGGAGAATTGTAATGCCTCAACACCGAGTCAGTCGTGAAAAGTACTTCCCGATGGTGAATAGTATTTTTCGGGCTCGAAAGGACACCTGAAAGTCAAAAATATTTTATTGAACCATCAGAAAGTATTGGTCATGGGGAGTCCGGGGTTGAAATTTGAAGTGAAATTGAGGTCAAATAGGCCTCCAAAGGTCAAAAATACAAAAAAGGTAGCGAGTAAATTTCCCTGGTAGAGAATGTGACTTGATTTTGCATAAATAATTAAAAATAGTAAACAAACTCTGAAAATTGCCAGATTTTGCATGTCAACATGAATTTTTGTATAGAATATTTTGGTGATGAGAATGAAATTTTTCGGTGACACCGGCAATTGTCAAATTGGACCGATAAATTTGAATCGGATCAATAACGGACTCCGATTAAGCCAAAAATTTTTGATGTGATAAAATTTGCGTACTAGATATTTTTTATGTGATAAAATTATTGGAATTATTTTTGAAGAAATTTGAAATGAGGAAGATAGAGATTTTGGTTTGGGCCTAAAATGGCCTAAAATTTATATTTGGGCTAAGCCCATTAATTAAGCCCATAATTAAGCCCAAATGAGAGGTATAAATAGAGGAAAAATCTGCAAAAATCTCCAAATTTAGCCGGTGTCCTCTTCCTCTCCTTAAGTGGCCGAAACTCACCCTTCTTCTTCTCTTTTTGATTTCTTCTTTCCTCACTTCAAATTACTCATATTTTCCAACATAACAATTAAAGTTTCACCTCTCTAGTTTACCCTAATAGCCTCAATCAAGTGATTTGAGCAAGGGGAGGCTAGAAATCAATTAGAGAAAGAAAAAGGGGTAAGATTTAGTTTGAGAAATTTATGGGTTTAAATTATTTCTTTGATGTTTTTCCATAGATTTTGAGGTCTAGATAATGAATATGAGCTTGGATTTGGCATTTGAGATCAATAGAATGAAGGAAACTAAGGTTTAATGGCTGGTTGTATTAGGTTTGGAAGGTGAAGGAAGAAATTTAAGGGATAAAAGCAAAGGGAAGGAAGGCTAGGCACCTTTGATCAAGCTATTGTGGTATGTGACTAATAAATCTAAGTATTTTCTATTTATTTGAATTAATTCCCTTTATGTAATTAGGAAAAAAATTGTTAAATTGCTTAAAATTTGAAATTAAGTTAGGGTAAATGAAATTAGAACCTATTTAATGCTATGTGAATGATTGGAATGAAGAAATAAAATTTTTAGGGTTGAATTTAATTGGTGGCCGAAAATTTCCCTAAGGTAAAAATAGTGATTTTTGCATGAAAATATTAATTAGTAGCCTAAATTAATTATAATTATCATTTTGAGCATCCATGAATTTTTATATGAATTATGAAATTTATTGGAAATTTTTAAAGCTTGTTAATGGTGTATGTATGTAATGAAATTGATGAATTATGAAGATATGGTGCATAATTTGGGTAAATTTGAGTAGTGGATGTGAAATAATGTGTAAATAAATTTTTAAGGAATTTATGGACTTATTATGAATAAATGAGAATTATAATATTGAATATGTTTAATGAAAAATATTGAATTATAAGGATATAATTCAATAAGATGAAGAAATAATTGAAATAAAGATGAAAAGTGTGCATATAAAAATTTTAAGAAATTTATATGCAAAATTAAGGTATTTTTGAAATAAATTGCGTAATATGTATAAGTAAAAGTATATACAGAAATGCCCTTAGCAATAACCAGGCAGTAAAAACTAGCTCAGGATATATGTGGCTGGCCATAGGGACACCTCTAATATCTTATATGCAAGTCATGGCAACTTGCTAAGCTATGGATTGGATCCTTGATCACCATGACTTCTCTGTTTCTGTTCTATATTTTGTGAGAATTGACCCTCTGGGGGTCATTTTTCTATCTCTGTTGTGGCCCTGTGGGGTCCACGTCCCGTGTATCCGGTTTGGAGTTTTCTGCCGGGTCCGAAGCTAGGGGCATAATGAAAATGATATGACAAAATGTGAAAAAGAAATGAAAAATGTTAATTAGATGTGAAAAAGAACTAATTTGAAAGAAAAAAAGTTTAGGGGCGAAATTATAATTTTTTTCAAAAGAGTAAAAGTTAAGTAAATTAATTGAAAGTTGCTTAATTAAGAATAAAACAGTCAATAAATGATTAAAATGTATTAAAATGGAGTTTTATGGTCAACAAGGACTAAAATGTAATTTTGTAAAATATTGTTTAACTAAGTATAAAATTAAGGTTAAGTACCTTAATTAATAATCCAGATGTTAAAAAGAAGCATAAAAGGCTAAATTTGTAAATTAACAAGAAAAAGGGACTAAATTGAAAAAAAAAAGAAGTAAAAGTTTGAATTAAATGTGCAATTTGATAAGAAATAAGCATTTAAAGAATAAAAGTGTTTTAGTGATTTAAAAAGGTTAATAACAAGGGAAAATGTTTTTTGAATTTGCTTGACAAGTTAAGATGGAGAATTGTTACATAATTGCACTATTTTAAGCTAAACATAGAAATATTTAGATTATTAGTCACCACTGGGCATGTCGATGCTCAGCGCGAAGTTGTGACTGCGTGCAGATATGCAGGAGTGAGAGCAAGAATATTCCCTGAAGGACTTTTTCTGATTAAAGTAGAATTTTGGACTTTTGTGGCATGTATATATATGAACGCAATACTTATGGCTCTGTATGATGTAAATAACTTTGGAATTAATGTTTTGGACTGTAATATGTCATTACCTATTATTGTATATAAGACTTAGTTGGTGAAATGGAATATAGGTGATAAGTCTAGATGGATGGTTTGGATATATAAATGCTTGATATGACATATATATGTGACTATTGTGCCTCTGAAAGGCTGTGGATATTGTTTGCTTTTCAGGGGATTAGAACAATTTATAGCCGTTATATTGCCAAATTCTTATTAAGTGCATAGTAAATTAGACAGTTAGAAGTAATCGGCGGTTGGTACTTCAGATAACTAATTATATGTTATAAGTTGATGAGAATAAGTTGAAAAAAAAATTTCGGCATACGAGGTACCAGAACAGTGTTAAGTTTGTTATGGGTTTTACATGTTAGACCCGTGCTTAGGCTGATTATAAGACTTGCTCCGAAATGGGACGTTTTGTAATTAGAATAGCTTGATTTGGAATGGGACGCTTGGGTAAAGAGGGTTATCCTGATTTCATCTATATAATTTATAGATTAATTTAATTCATATTTGGGTATGGGGAGGATGAGTGGACCTAAACAACACATTTTTTATATACAAAATTTTCAACCAATTAATATTTTGAGTACATGATTTTTGGTAAATTCTTGCACTTTTACCATTATTTTATATTTCAATTTCTGCATTTTCAATAGTGACAGCATAGAACACAACAAAATTTTTGGACTTCTTTAGCATACACTTGATTGTCATTGCTGGAGCCAACAATCCCTTGGGTACGATATTCGTGGGTCTTAAATTGAGCATCCTATATTATTTGTCGATTCAGTACACTTGCTGAGGTCATCCTAATATACCTGAAAATTGCAAAAAAAAACACTATAAGATTGATGTTAAAATTCAGTTTGATAAAAAAATGAAAAATGAAACAATAAGTCAAATAAAATTGACCAATCATGAAAAAAAAAAGAAAAAAGGAGATTAATAGAGAAAAAGAAACAAGACCATGTTTAATAAACAGAATGCTAACATTAATTCTTTCTCATAGGTACCTAAAACTCTCTCAAGGGGCCCACACCTATTACTTTAATGAAAGAACATACCAATGACACCCACACCAAACTGAATATAAAGGATAAAGTATTTGTAAATAGAGAATTAATTTGGATATGAAGGATATCATAACCATGCAAGTAGAGTTCTATATCAGATTCGAAAGCATTCTTAGCAGGCTATGGGATTTTCACTACAAATCCTAAAAGGTGGATATTTTGTTTCACCAGCTACGCTATCCCCAAAGATCACTTTCCCAAACTTTTACTGCTGATTGCCTTGAAAAGCCAAATTATCATGAGGTCAAAATGGAATACTACCAAAGCTAGAGCTATATAATGGTTAAAATGTTATCGTAGTAGTCAATTTTCACTTAGGCTACAACCAAGAGAACTCTTTGATAATGAACCACACTTCTTCAGAATGTGGGATGTTTCAATTTGAACATATTAGAAGTTATAAAGATGATGTTGACAATAAAAAACTATTGAAAAAGACGTAAAAGCCTGATGGCAATGTAAATTTTGGAAAAACACAGAGAAAAATTAGACATATCGATAGCCTTGATGATGATGGTTTTCCTTACATTGGTGCAACCTTACAGAAGGATGACATAGTAATTGGAAAGTGTACAAAATCTAACCAAGATCACAATATAAAACTGAAGTGAACAAATAGACCTATGGTCTAGAAGTTATTTTTGATGGAATATGACATGGTATGTACATGATGATCACGCAGCGGAAAAATAATAAAATCGATCATACATGTCACTCAATCCATAAGCAAGAATCGAAAACATGCAATTTTAGGGTTTTAAAACTTACAACTTTAGATGCACTTCAAGATTTTATTTTGATGATGATCAGCAACCAAGAAGGATTTATTTGCCTTAGATCTTCACCACCAATACCAAAGGAACAGCCTTTATGCCACTTCTCTCTATGTTCACACACACAATTACAATGATGGCTTAAAATCAAGAGTGCTAGCTTTATGTTTAAGTATTTTGCAATGGTGATGGATTGAAGCTACAAGATCTAATCTTGTACTTCCTTTTAGTTGCTATTGCTGCCCAAGAACACAAGAAAAACAAGGAAGAATCCTTTCTCCTTATGAAATTCGGCCAAGAGTGTGAGAGAGAGAGAGTTCACACCTAGGGTTTTCTTATTTTATTCATCCATAATATATCACTTATCTTGTTAAGTGATAATGCCGAGATTTACTATCCTTCTAGGTAGTAAATTCATTCTCTATCACTTCCTTAAAATAAGTAACATATATTGATTCGAACTTTTTTGAATTAATTTGAAATAAATATAAGACATTTAATCAAAATAAATCACTTAATTTAAGAAATATACATGTGCCGAAATTCCCTTGATTTTCATCTTACAATTTCGGTCACATTATCTCCTTTTTAAGTGTTTTAATTTGATTCAAATTCTTTTAGGCTTTAATACTCAATTAACTTAATTAATACAAGATAATTAATTAATTGAAATTAAACCTTTGTTGGCCGAAACTCTCTCTCTAATGGACCAAGGTCCATTTAGCAATTTTAATACCCATTACATACATTAATTTGACTTTAATTAAAAGCCCAAATTAATGCCCAATACTTTATTTAAATATTTTAAGCCCAATGCTTTGTGTGCGATCCTATAGATCCATTTAATATTAGTAATGAATTAATTCAAAGGCTATATATATTCTCTAGCAAGATATTATAGCATTCCAAATTAAATGAAAATGCAAATGGCATTTAGTGACCTAATGTAATTTTGCATAGTCTCTTACCCATAAATATCAGAATTAATATAAGGCATGGAACTAGTCATCCTTATATATATTAATTCCTTTCTTGATATTCCAGTGACACTGAACTCTCAGATAAATAATGATTACTCATTATGTCATCTCGGTATGGCCGTACACTTCTCAGTTCACTGACCAAGTGGCCGATGATATTTTCTCTTTTATCGAGAGGGGTAATCCCTTCACTTCTCTCATGCTCTCTAACATGAATCAATGCATACCCAAGCATATCCATACTTGTCACTTTGTTACGAGCACGTTAGGTGTATGTCAAAGTACACAGTAACTCATAAAGAGTTTCATAGAGATTTTAGGTCTAAAAACTCCGATACAAAACTTGCATATGAGAAACACTTATGACTTGTACCATGTAGTGTTCTCATGAACGAATTGAATCTAGATACCATGTTCTTAACATGTATCTATGATCTCTGATTGACACTCTTGTCCTTATGATCCATAAGACATAACTCATCTTATTAGATAGAGCATACTAGTCTTAATTCATTTGTTATTCCCATAACAATGACTAACTAGGGATATTTAGAATGATGTCTCGTTAGTTTCAAGGTCTTACAACCTTGTGCCTCACACATGATAACTTAAACTAAAACAACATTCTTGGATAGTTCTATCAATTGATATACAGAAGAATACAACAGATAAAACAAATGCCTCATTTATTAAATTAAATGCTTTATAACAATGTATTGGGGCTAGGGCTTACACTAACAATTTTGACTTCTAATGATAAAGGAAAGAATTATGTTATAGTGTCCCCAAGATGGACCTACACATATGAAAGGTAAGCTTTAAGCACATCGATGACTCCTTACAGATGCATATTTGCTAAAAATTCTTCAAGTAGAAATTGTTTCAAAAAGGGGGCAGACATGCCTACAGATAGCATCAACCACCACAGTTACAAGGTTAGGTATGCATATAGACGGCACCAACCCAACGTTGCTTAATCTCATTTGATTTTGCATACTGACAAGCTAGTGCTAATCTAATGCAATATACCAACTGATAATGGTGATTTATATGATGTTTTTAGTATGTTTTAATGTGTTTAATTAGGTTAATTTTGTGTTAATTAGGTTAGATTTGAGTTTAATTTGTTAATTTTATGTTTTTGGAGTTAATTGTTAATTTTGGTGTTTTTCAGGGTTATTTTGCATGAAAAAGGATTTAATTGTAAGAAGGCAAGAAGATTTGGGCCAAAACTATGAATTTAGAAAATTCATGTTAATTAGTGATCGTGAGGTCTAGAAGTTCGATGCATGGCCACGTGAAAATGAATGAAGAAGAAGACGTGGCCACGTGAAAGAACAAATGAAGAAAACCAAGTAAACACTTGACCACGTGTGAGGAAGTGTTAATCCACATGTGGCCACGTGTAAAGAAAGGCTTGTGGAACACATGGCCACGTGTGGATTTACACTAGAAAACACATGGCCACGTGCAATGACTCCCATGAAGCGAAGGATTCCCGATCTTCTCCAATTCAAGAAGGTTTCTTTTCCTACTCCAATTTGGGAAGTTTGGAAGGCCTCTACAACATCTTTTGCCTATAAATAGACAACTCTAACACCAAAGAAGGAATCAATTAGGAAGATCAATTAGGAAATTAGAGAATCAATTAGAAGAATGCTTTAGTTTTAGTTTTACTTTATTTTTCTAGTTTTTTCTATTTTTATTTTTTCTTTCAATTTTTAATCTTTCAACTTTGTTTTAGTTTTTAATTATGTTTAGGAAATATTTTTTCTTCTTTTGCTAATGGAACTTTGAAAACTTATATTTTCATTGTTATGAATTTATTTTGAGCTTAATTTCAATATCGGTTGATTATTTCTTGGTTTTAAGCATATTCTGATCTTTGATTAAGTTGAGATTGATTTTTGGTTTATTGAATAAATAACTAAAAATTGGTTTTGACATAGTTAATGATTTGCATGTTCTTGGGTTAACTCTTTGATGTTTATGCATGATTATTATCCGAAATATAAGATGATTATGTGTTAATTTTATTGGTTAATACTAAGAGAGGAGGAACTAAGAATAAATTGGAGTTGAATCACTTGAGAAAGGCTTCAATGAATATTTAGGAAGTTAAAACTAGATTTTCATGCTAAGTATTAGATTTGTCTATGAGTTTAATACTAAGAATGATATACTTGAATAAAGATATCTTGCTTTATTACTAGTTTTCCATAATCACTGGTGTTTCTATTGAACTTAAGTCATTATAATGAAAGTTAAGTTGGATAGTTTCTTTAGCAAGAGAATTTCAATTATTATTTTGTTTTTAATTCATGCTTTTATTTTGTTTTATTGTTTATTTTATTTAATTTTTTCTTCTAAACCAAAAATATTTGGGAAACTATCTCGGATTAATTTAATTCATACATAGATATTATCCTTAGCAATTCATGTTCCCTTGGGTACGATATTTGGGGTCTTAATCTATATTTTCCTATATTACTAGCCGATCTAGTACACTTGCTAGACACCGGTCACCAACCTAATTTTACATGCTGACAGGCTAGCGCTAATTAGATATAATAAACTTGTCTCGATTCTACATGCTGACAAACTAGCACTAATTAGATAGCCAACTAAGGGTTAATACATCTACAAACTTGTGTTAACTACCCAAACTAGGGTTAACAAGTCAACAAGCTGACGGCAACTACCCAACCTAGGGTTAGTAGATCTATAAACTGATGTTAAATACCTAAACAAAGGTTAATACGTCAATAAGCTAACGGTGACTACCTAACCCAGGGTTAACACGTCGACAAACTGATGTTAACTACCCAAACTAGGGTTAAAACGTCAATAAGCTGACGGTAACTACCCAGCTAAGACACTTACTACCTTAGATGGTACGTGTTTTAAGATAATAAAAAAAGATTCACTACATCATGTATATGTCATTTTCCCTTTGCTCTAAATTTTGGCTCACTTTGGCACTAGTACACCAATTTTCTAAAATTAGGAGCAGCTGTAGACACTATAACCCGAGGCAACCTAGATAAGGGTTACCCAATGATGAGAAAATAATATAGTTCTGACAAAGAATGTGGATCTAGAAGCTCTTATATGGATTTTTCATAGTTTTCATGAAAATTTTATGATTTTCTAAGTGTTTTTAAAGGTTTTTACAAAAAAGAACTAAAAACCATGATTTTGGTCTTCGGTGATGATAGATAGCCATCTATCATGTGAGGGATAGTCGTCTATGGCCACCTCTCTCCTGTCGAAGTTAGATCAAGGGCATTCTTGTGAATTTCAAATTTTTGCTTGAGGGACGGCCATTTGTCCCGAGGGACTGCAGTCTATGGTTGGATTCTAGATTTCCCACATTTTTGGTTTCCAAAATGGAAAGATAAGATTTCTCAAGGGATTTGTTAGTTCAAATTTTGAGGGATCAATCCCTACATACTTGGAGAGTTAGAATTGGAATGCAATTCCAACTCCTTCCTAGGTATAAAAGATGAGAAAATTAAAGTTTCAAGAGGGATCATTCTTGGAGAAAAAAAAGAATAATTTCTTGGAGAAGAAGAAATCAATTATTCTCTCTCTAAGGCAAGGGTTTTAAACATTCTTTTGATCCAACAAAACACACATAAAAAATCATTTTATTTTCTTGAACACAAACCTAAGGTCGGAGTAGAGATCTAGAATTTAAGACATATAGAGTTAGAATATCTCTTAAAGGTAATATTCTAGGCTTCCCTACATCTTTTTCTCTCTAGATTTATCATGTATGTTCATACTATGCTATTGAAATTAACATGTTTGTGTGTTATTAGTCTCAAATTTACATGTTTAAATTGAATGTTGTGCTAATCTAGATCTGTATGGATAATGAAATATTAATTTAAGCATGATCTCCTCCATGATTGTGTGATTTGAAGCTTTTTTCTATTATATTGTATTAGATGTTAATTTTATTTTTGCATAGTTGAAGCATGATTTGGGTGTAGGATCTTAGCTTGGCATGTTTTAGGCTTATATATTCGAACATCTAGGGTTTATTTAAGACTTTGTGAATTTGGTGTAATTTCTAGATTTTTGTTATATCCCTCGAGTGACAGAAGGGAAAAAACCACCACAGACAACCGTCTGTCAACACGACAGATGGGACATCATGGTGATCTCCTCTCGTCCCATCCCTATTTTAGTCATGGGCGTCCGTCACCTGCCCAAGGGCATCCATGGCTAATTTTAGGCTTATTTTTTATGTATTTCTTGTATTCTTATTGTTGTTCATATTGATTTATCGATATTTTATACTTTAATTTGTTTTTTGTACATATTTTTTCTTTTGTATGCATATTTAATTTTGTGGTCTCATTCTGTATTTTTATTTTAATTAGCCTTTTAGTTTTAATGCTAATTTATCGATTTTATTTCCTTGTGTGAGCAATTGTGTAACTCTCTCCTTTAAATAAATACCTAATATAATTTCTTTATTTTTTTTAATGACCTTATAATATCTGATTAATTTATTAAAAATTTTGGCGGCATAATGTCTAAAAATTTAAAAACTCCAAAACCTGCAAATGTCAAAATATACTCCCTAATTCAATCCTCCTTACACCCAAACTCCATTCAATCAACTCAACACTTCTAAATTTATCAATCACCCACATTCATCATACATCATCACATCTCAAATAGTATGCATATAAAATTTAATGTACATAACCACAACTTAACTTCAATTATGCTTACATAATAATTTACAAATCTTAATTATTTTACATAACCAAAATATATACAACCAAAATTCTTAGGTACATGCCACCAAATTCTACTTTCTCACTGTAAGTCTTCCTGTACCTGTCCCTGCGCGCAGTCAAATAAAACTACAAGCTGAGCAACATAGTCGCTCAGTGTTGGATGCAATTACATAAAATTTCACTAACTAAATATTATTAATTAGTTAATTTAACTCAAATTATTATTTTATTTTTAACAATTGTAATTTAATCAATTTACTCAAAGTTCTATTTCTTTTCCTCCATTATTTAGTTTGAATTATTATAATAATAAATTTTCCTATCTTATTTTAACTATTTACTAAACTTTATAAAATTTATAATTAAGTCCCTGAGTTGACTTTATCTTTAATTTGACTTCAAATTTGACTCATTTGACTTCGTTTGACTTTTATTTAATTTCTAATGTACAAATTACATTTTAATCCTTCAAATTCCTCAAAAATGGCAAATTTATATTTTAGTCCCTAAACTTTTAATTAATTACGATTTTACCTTTTTTCTTCATTTAGCCATTTTAACTTCCTTAATTACTCTTTTTGTTTCAAATTACCATTTACCCTCACTTAATCATGTAATTACTAATTTGCTCTTAATTATTATATTGATCACATTTTTCTTATTATTTATTTCATATTTATTAATATGGCATAAATTTCATTATAATTACTCTTCTATTCCAGTTTTTATGCAAAATTACTCTTTTGCCCCTAGGTGACACCAGTGGAGAACCATGAACTGGATAAACAGGATGTAAATATGGTGTACCGGAGGGATCCCACCACTAGGTGCGACACCAAAGCCCCAGTACTGATGCATATAATACGCCGGCTATCCTGTCTTATATCTCATGGTCATTTTTTATAACAATTATCTCATATACTCATGGTATCTTGCGGAATAAATTCATATGGCTAGCCATACTATCCAAGAGCTGGAATGACCCATTGTACACTAAGGGCATTATTAAATTTTATCTTTTCTTACTTTTATATGTTATTATTTATTCTTATTACTTTATTTTAATCACATTATGCTGCCAAACTTATTCAAATAAGCTCATTAATTGCACATTCATCACAAGAAACCTTTATATCACAAGAATTTAAGCAAAACATATTATTTTAATTAGAGTTACTATTTGGCCATCAAATAATTTCCCACTTACAATTTATTCTTTGTTCCAAATTAATGCCATACATTATTTTATGCCCATTTCAAGTAACTATATGGTGGTAAATGATAATTTCACATAAAAGTTTACAAGTTTTATCAACTTTTACATTATGTAACTATGACATAATGTTCCCTAATAATCATTTTTCATTTCATTTAACATATTTTCATTTCTCATGCACTAAATTGATTAAATAACATCAAATGCCCAAATTTTAAATAGTTTACATTAAGGTACCTTTAGTACCCTAATTTGGCTACTAAGGTAAGTACTACTTAATATTTATTTTCTTAATTTATTTAAGTCTCTAATTACTTACTTTAGCATATTATTGATTAATATTAAAATAATTCACTATCTTAAGCCCTATGACATAGTTACATAATAGAAAAATTAGGGAAAATTCAAGTAAATTAGTGAAATTAAAGGTAATTTGCATCCACTAACCTTCAAATTGCTGGAAAAGAGCTAATTACAACTTCTCCTTTCCTTTATCCTTGTAAACTTGCCTTTCCTCCTCTTTTTCTTCTATTAGCCAAAAATTACAAAGGAAGAATCATGAGTTTTTACCACAATATTAAGCCATTTAAAGCTATAAATCAACTCTCCTAATCAATATCTACATGCTCATAAAAATTCTCCCACATATCTCTTCTAATTCTCACAAAATCACAAAATTTTTTCTTGCTTTCACTTACCTTTTATCTTAAAGTTCTTGGCCTCCTTTTGATACTAGCTCCTTACTAAGTTAAAGAGGAATAAATTTTGAGTCTAAAGTAAATTTTTGGGCTAGAAATTCAAAGGAATAAGGCTTGGTTAGAAGAAAATGGTGAGATGAGAGAAGAAATGAAGATTTCGGATTTTCATAAGAAAAGAGGAGAAGATGGCCGACAATTCTAGAGATTTTCTGATATTTTGGTCCTTATATATGGTGTTTTAAGTATACCAAATAAGAGGCCAAGATTCATCTTGCAACTATTGAATCTAATGGCTTTAAATAATGACATATGTCACTCATTCAAGCATACACACACACCCTACTATCCTAATCTTGCACACAGATGATCATAGCTTTATAATAATGACCTCCATGAATTTTTATGGTCAGATTCACAATTTTGCCCCCTTAAATGATCTAATTTCGATTTTCACCTCGAAAATTGAGCTTTTGATCTAGAAGTTAGAATGCTTTGAAATTTTACCCAGAGTGTCACAATATATTCAAGAATATATGGTAAAAATGTAAGCTTATTCTGACTTTTTTCGATATACTTTTAGCTTTGATGGCTTGTGCAGCCCGTTCGAGACCAAAAATTACAGATTTGCCAGAATTGCTATTTTCTAGTTCCCTGAGTGTCACTACACTATTTATGACATATATTTAAAATATGAAGTCAATCGGAGATCTCTAAGGTCTCCAAATATTTAATCAAAATTTCTAGTCGAACCTAGACCGACTCAAGAAATTTTTCTTTATTTACCCTTTTTGGAGGCCTATTTGACCTTAATTTTCACTCAAATTGTACCACCGTACTCCATTTAATATATACTTTTATATTTTATATTAAACTCATACTACCCATCGGGTCACCCATCCTTGGGTTTCTCGACTCGGACACGATTAACAGCACATTCATTTTAAATTTCCTGTTCTACTCAACTCTAATTACTTCAAAACTCAATCTAGGTTAACTATTCACACTTTACACATGTCATGCATGGAAATTGCAAAAATTTTGGGGGCGTTACAAATTGACCCTATGAGCTCTTAAAGGATCCTTTTAGATGATCATGCATCAAGAGTCATGCTTCGATTGGTTCTCTTCCTCTCTCTGCTTATTTAGTTTTATTTGCATTCATTTTATTTTTTTTATTATTTTTGATTTATTTAGCTTGGTTTTTTTTATGTTGGATGCATTTATTTGGGTATGTAATATATAGTAATAAAATGATTTTTGCACGTTAAATGAAAAATTCACTTAAAATTTTTTTTACTAATTAATTCAGATTTTTCTTAATAAAATATACCAATGTCCAATTTCCAACCCCAAAAATCACACATTAATAAAAAAATTGTAAAATATGCATGAGAAAACTAATGTTCCCAACTCAAATAAATGCACTAATTTATGTATGTAATTTAATTCTTTGTCGGACGATTTGCTTATGTAATAACTTAAGTAAGAATTTATTCTTATTTATTTATTTATTACTTTCTTTATTTGATTGGGATGTTTATTTAATTTTATTGCCTTACATCATGTGAGAGAGGAGAGTGGATTAATGTTTAAAACCCAATTATAAAACAATACTTAAACAAGGTACCAAGTAAGAGTAATGTCCCGAACACCAATCTCTGTATGGGCATCAAAAGGTCGAGATTCATTCTTCAACGTTTTTTTGGGTGGCAACTCCATGACACCTACCTCTTTAAGCCTATAGTAGACACCTTCAAGAGTTGACTACCAATAATAAATTGGGCCTAAATCCCTTTCTATTGTGAAGTGGCCAGTTTTTGAGTTATAATTAGCCTCATTCAGTCTTGGACCCTAAAAATGGCCTCCAAGAACCCAACCAAAATCGAGCATGGCTCCAATGTGCACCACACTCGGCATAGTATATTGTGCACATATGCCATGATTTTTAAGGAACTTAACAAACGAACCAGGACACTATCTAAATTCATCATACTTTTTATAATACTCACCACCTTTATTAGATCTTATAATTTACACTTTTCTATCTAATTACCTCTCAATCTATCTTTGTTTGGGCATCAAAAGGTCTAGATTCATTTCCCAACATTTTGTTGGGTGGCGACTCCATAACACTTACCTCTTTGAGCCTATAATCGATGCCTTCAAGAGTTGACTACTAACAATAAATTGGACCTAAATCCCTTTCTATTGTGAAGTGACTAATTTTTAAGTTATAGTGAGCCTTATCTAGTCTTAGACCTTAAAAGCGTACCTTTAAGAACCGAACTAGAATCGAGCATGGCTTCGACACACATCACACCCAGCATAGTATACTATGCACATATGCCATGATTTTTTAGGAACTTAACAAATGGACCAGGACACTATCCAGATTCATCATACTTTTCATAATACTCACCACCTTTACTAGATTTTATAATTTCACTTTTCTATCTAATTACCTCTCAATCTCTTTTACAAATACCTTACGGGTATTTATAGCTTAAGACTTTTCATGTTACAAATAGATATATCCATACCATGAAAAATCATCCATAAAGGTGATGAAATATTTTTCTCCATTAAAGGATGGAGTGTCAAAAGGTCCACAAATGTTAGTGTGTATTATTTTAAGAAGCCGATTGCTTTTTATGGTTCATTTCTCGCTATGTTTTGTTTGCTTGCACTTAATGTATTCCACACATAAGGTAAAAAAAGAAAGTAAAATCTAGATTTGGTAGAATCTCATTCTTTTCCAATCTTTTTAACCTTTTTTTAGATACATGACCCAAACATTTATGCCACAAGTAAGTTAAATGTTCATTAGCCAAATAACGTTTCATTCCAACATTATGATTAACAATAAATAGGCATTTAGAAAAAATATCATCAAGTTTCAATTTATATAAACTATCCATAAGCATTCCATAGCCAATAAATGAATTATTCTTATACAAATTGAAATAACCATATCCACTAGAATCAACTTTAGAAATAGAAACTAAATTTCTAGAAATTGAAGGTATATAGAGAGTGGTCATTAGATCCAAATGATGCCCAGTATCTATCTGTAAGTCCCTACACCTTCAATAGGGCCTTCATTCAGTTCCTCATAAATAAAAAGTTGCTAGTTAGGCCCACCAACTGTGACACCCTATGCTCGATTATTGGTCTGAACATCAGTGTACCACTATTGATAATGTCACATGGTTATCTTAGTCCGTTTAATACTCTTATGTTGGTAGTTATGCACCTTAAACATGGTACCTAATTTCCAATTATGGTTTTTTTGTCATTTTGTCACATTTTATATAGATCAAAATTCTTTTTAAGGTATTACACCAAGTATTTGAAGGAACTTTAGATAAGTTTGATCAAAGCATACAAAACATAATACGTAAGGCCCCAACATGTACCCTAGGAGAAAATGCATAAAACTAGCAATGTTTAGAGTAACAAAGAAATAAGAAGAAGGATATAAGGGCTATTATGTGGAAAGGAAGGGGTAATTTAAGAGGCCCAAGTGAGGATTAAATTGGATCAATTAATAAGTTGAAGGAAAGATTAAGAAAATAAAGATTAATGAGGTATTGGAGTGGAATTTCTACTAAAGGCCATAAGTGGGCCAATAGAAGAGAGCCACCTATTCAATTCTAGAAGTTGTATTAAAAAGTGGATTTAAAGAGAGTAGGAAGCAGCTAGCCAGCAAAATTCTTCATTTAATTTCTACTATTCTCTCCTTATTTCACCCATTTTAAGCCTAGTGAACTTGGTTGGTAAGTGAGATAATTTAAGGGTTAGAGAATTGAGCAACAAAGGTAAGTTTGCTCCCTTCTTTTGCTTCTTCTTCTCTTTCTAATTTTCAATCTATATAAGTTAAGTTGAATGTGAAGAATGGGGATCTACAAGTGTAAATTATGTACTATAGAAAGAGAACTTAGTAAAAAGATGGGAAAGGAGGCTGTCAAGGATTAAAGAGAGGATTTGAGCACTTAGAGATATGGTAAACTTATTTTTGCTATAGATGAGTAAATTAGATTTGAAATTGTGATAGAGTTACTTATACCTTATAAATTTAGTAGGGAATAATGAATAAAAGTTTTAATAGTGTAAATTAATGGAAATAATGTATGAAGAAATAAGAATTGGTGGAATGACAACCTTAAGCCTTTATAATACTACTGGGTACGATTAAACTTAACTCAAAATTTTGTATTTTAATTGGAATGAATTTAGTTAAAATAGTATCTAGACATAAAAGACTAAATGATAAGAGGAATTCAAGACTTAAATCCATTTCTTAAGGGCCTTAAAATTTAGAAATTGCAGAAGATATCATGGAAAGCTTAAGTAAACAGTAAATGGTATGCAATAAAGAATGATCTTGTTTTAATACGTTGATTGAGTTAAAATGTGAAGTAGAGAAAATTACATGTGGGAAATAGTGATTAGTTAAGATCTTACATTGGTTGTTTAGTAAAGCAAAGAATGGCCTTAGGAATGCTGAAGTGGTTCCTATAGAATCTAGAATTCTGCAATCAAACTGATTGGGTTGGCTCTTATTTCATTCGGTCACTTGCATTTTGGATTCGTGCAGATTAACCAACCTGGCTGGGTTATTTTCTATCTTAGTTAGGTTACATACATTTTGGACTAATTATTAGTGCATGACCCAGCTGGACTGAATGGTGTCTCAACAGGGTCCCCTCCCCTATTTCACCACCAGAATGTGTGCTGTAAACATTAAAATGATACCCAAACTTAAGTTAATCAATCTTAACACCTTTAATACTTATGGTTTATCATTAAAGAATATAACAATGAATTTATATATGTATAAACATACATGTTTATACATGTGAATTTAAGACTAAGTTATGATTCGTAATTAAAAAACTACTTGAACATGAACAATTATTGGTATATGAATACTCTAATGCTCCTGTTAGGGGGAGATATACTATTGTTAGGTGTGCATGATTATGAATACGTGTTTCATTATGAATAATAGGTACATAAGCATGTATACTCACCCATATTCATCTATATTTTGTAAATATATGAACTTAAAGACATAGAAAGTGGAATAATTGCATATACAAGAATTAATTAACACTCTTGCTATGCTTATGTACATTGAAAATATGCATGCATAATTTTGTCACTTGCTTCAAAAGTGCAATGAGGAACATTCAAATGCAAGTATGTATGAATGCATGTATGTTTTTCATTATAACCAAATATGTGTGTGTATATTTATCGATGTTGATAGTATATGCACTCAATAAGTGAAGTGACATAAGAAATGACTTAATGCCTACATACAGTACTTGGTAGTGGATAGATAGCCATGCCTGTAGGGGTAATTATAGCTGCTTCTATTTTGGTCCTATTTAGGTCTATAGTTTGTACCCATTTGGGACCACAATCTCAATCGCATTTAGGTCTACATGATCTGATATCTATGGGTATCCACGTAACTGATACCTTCGGGTATTAATAGCACCCATTATCCATACTCATAGAGCTTAGGCAAGCATTCATAGAGAAGAGTAAATTAAAAGTGGATGGTCAAGTGATTGACTATGTTATGACAATAAATAAATATGATAGATGTTTATATGCATGTGTATCTACATATGAATTTACATTATTACACAATGAATGTGTTAATAATAATTATTATTTACTCAATGATTTACTTCTATTCTCCTTTAATATTTTATCAATTATTTGAAAGCATATATTTGCATGCTTATTTTACTCATATATTTGGCAACAACCGCTATGAGTGCTTGTTTGAAATTTATTATTCCATACTAAGCTTTTTAGTTTAACACGAATGTTTTATCCATATACGTGCTATAAAAAAAGTGTCATGGGGACAAGATTGTTAGTGTAAGCCCTAGCCCCAATACATTGTAATAAAACAATTTAGTTAATAAATGAGGCATTTTTTTATCTATTGTATTCCTATGCATATCAATTGATAGAACTATCCAAGAATGTTGTTTCAGTTTAAGTTATCATGTGTGAGGCACATGGTTGTAAGACCTTGAAACAATAGAGACTTCATTCTAAATATCCCTAGTCAGTCATTGTTATGGGAATAACAATGAATTAAGACTAGTATGCTCTCTCTGATAAGTTGAGTTCTGTCTTACGGATCATAAGGAAAAGAGTGTCAATCAGAGATCATAGATACATGTTTAAAACATGGTATCTGGATTCGATCCATTCATGAGAACACTGCATGGTACAAGTCATAAGTGTTTCTCATATGCAAGTTTTGCATTGGAGTTCTTAGACCTAAAATCTCTATGAAACTCTTTATGAATTATTGTGTACTTTGACATGCACCTAACGTGCTCGTAACAGAGTGACAAGTATGGGTATGCTTAGGTATACATTGATTCATGTTAGAGAGCATGAGAGAAGTGAAGGGATTACCCCTCTTAATAAGAGAGAAAATATCATCGGCCACTTGATCAGTGAACTGAGAAGTGTATGGCCATACCGAGATGAAATAATGAGTAATCATTATTTATCTGAGAGTTCAGTGTCACTGGAATATCAAGAAAGGAATTAATATATATAAGGATGACTAGTTCCATGCCTTATATTAATTCTGATATTTATGGGTAAGGGACTATGCAAAATTGCATTAGGTCACTAAATGCCATTTGCATTTTCATTTAATTTGGAATGCTATAATATCTTGCTAGAGAATATATATAGCCTTTGAATTAATTCACTAATTCATTTCCAACATTAAATGGACCTATAGGATCGCACACAAAGCATTAGACTTAAAATATTTAAATAAAGTATTGGACATTAATTTGGGCTTTTAATTAAAGTCAAATTAATGTATGTAATGGGCATTATATTTGCTAAATGGACCTTGATCCATTAGAGAGAGAGATTCGGCCCACAAGGTATAATTTCAATTAATTAATTATCTTGTATTAATTAAGTTAATTGAGTATTAAATCCTAATGATCTTTAAATCAAATTAAAACACTTAAAAAGGAGATGACCTAGCCGAAATTCCAAGATAAAATAACAAGGTAATTTCGGCACGTGTTTGTTTCCAAGTTAAGTGATTAATTTGATTAAAATGTCTTATGTTTTATTTCAAATTAATTCAAAAGAGTTTGAATTAACATATGTCACTTGATTTTAGGAAGTGATTAAGGCTAAATTAACTATCTTGAGGTAGTGGATTTCAGAATTATCACTTACAAAATTAAATGATATATATTGGTAAACAAAAGAAAACCCTATGAGGTGTGTGGCGTGAAACTCTCTCTCTCTCTCACAAAAATTCTCTTGGCCGAATTCACAAGGAGAAAGGATTCTTCCTCATTCTCTTGTATTCTTGGGCAGCAATAGCACCTAAAATAAGTGCAAGATCAAATCTTTTAACTTCAATCCATTGCCATTACACAATAATTAAATTGAGAGCTAGCAATCTCGATTTTAAGATGTCATTGCAATTGTGTGTGTGAAAATAGAGAGAAGTGGCGTAAAGGTTGTTCCTTTGGCATTGGTAGTGAAGATATAAGGCAAACAAATCCTTCTTGGTTGCTGGTCATCATCAAAATCAAATCTTGAGGTGCATCTAAAGTTGTAAGTTTTAAAACCCTAAAATTGCATGTTTTCGATTCTTTGTTGGTTTTTGCGTGGCATGTATGATCTATATTTTTGTTTTTTTGCTGCGTGATCTTCATATACTCGCCATGTCATATTTCATCAGTGTTATCAGAGCCTAAACATGCTTATTTTAGTGCTTTATATGCATGAAATAATTAATCAAAAATCGTTATTATAAAAACATGAAATGCTGAAATTTTCTGTTTTGAGTTTTTTGCATTGTTTTGGTGTAAAAATGATTTTAAATGATTAGATAGCTATTATAATTAATATGACATGTTAATATAATGTCCTAAGATGTTCTTAGAGTTGTTAATGGTCGGATTTAATTGATAATACCTGATGGTACATATTAATATTGAAACTAGGTGCTAGTTGGCATGTTAAGTGCTAGTTTAACAACTAGTTTTCAAAATTAAATGTAAAAACGATTTTGGCATGTTTTTAAGTGATTTTTAAAAATTAAATATCAGGTATGGACATATTTTAAATTTAGTTTTAATTCTGGTCCATGACAATTTAATTGATTAATTTAAAAAATAACTTAAACTATGACTAGTTTGTGTTTGTTACATGTTTAATCAACATTATTTGTTTTGTTTTGATTAAAATGGCAAAAATACATTTAGATCAAAATGGTACAGAACATTAACTCAATATTTATGACCTTATTTAAATCATTAAATGACTCATAAAATTGATTTAAGTGTTTATGCATTTTTGTGGTATCATATAAGCATTAAACAACTAGTTTCATTGTTGTTTGTTTGTTTTTGTATGAATGTCGTGTATTATATACATGTTCTTCATAATTTTATGTTTTAATTCATGTTGGTACATATTATATGTATTTTTAATGTTTATGGGTTGAATGACATAAAATTAAAAATGGAAAAATTGGAAATTATACTAGAGTTAATTTACGGCACAAATCTAACTAGTTTGTATTTTGGGCTTTTAAGAGAACTTATTCAATAAGAGGATTTATTCCATTCTCTTAAAGGTTCAAGTACACAATTTCCATTAATGGGCTTGGCTAAATTAATTAAAATTGGACTTTGTTTGATCCATGAATCTTATGTATATTTATTTGTTTGTTTGGTGTGATGAATGGATATGCATGGTGCATTCATGGGCCCTGGGTTTTTGTAATTAAATATGGCATGTGAGCCATTATGTATTATTGTAAAAGTTTCATTTATTTTTTAGAATAGAATTTATTTGAAGACTTTACAAATCAAGACAAAGCCCACCGGAGTGGAGAAGCCCGACTCGAAGATTCACATGTAATAGTATAGAATCTTAGTTGTAGGTTTTTGGGCTCATGTTTGTCACGCTTTAATTTATGCAATTATATATATATATGTATGCTATGAATGGATGACAAAGCTTATGCCATGTAAGCCGTAATAAAATGAATCCCTAAAATAGTAAGTCACAAAGTTGCCTTCCTAATTCGAAACATGTCAAGGCATTGATCATCGATCACGTAGACTAGGAGTCCTAGATGTGCCCGATTATCTTTGTGAAAGGGATGCCCAAATCTAGGCAACTAATAAATGGATTTGTGCTATAACATCTTAAGATGTTAGCCCATTTGATCCAAGAGTCATGTACGAGACATGATTGGAGTTTTCCTAACTAAGTAACTTAACTTGTTAGGTGTACAAGCTCAGCTTGACTAATAAGTTGTTGTGAAAAGTGGATCTTGGCCCACATTAAATCACTAATGCAAATTATTTAAAGGGATATTAATTTAGTTTGTGGGATTAATAAGACCTCATTTAATCTTGCTAAATTTTATTATTGTAGACTGAAAATGGCATCTTCAAACAACAATTTCTCATTGCGATCAGTCCTTGAAAAGGACAAATTGAATGGCACCAATTTCATAGACTGGTCTCGAAACTTAAGAATAGTTCTTAAGCAAGAGAAAAAGTCATATGTTTTGGATGCACCCTTGCCTGAAGAACCTGGTAGGAACGCCTCTGCGGTTCAAAAGGAAACTTTTGAGACCAAGAAAAGAGACTCCAATGATGTGACCTGTCTGATGCTGGCCACGATGGTGTTTGACTTGCAAAAGCAATTCATGGACCAAGAGGCTTATGCAATCATGGTGCACCTCAAAGAGATGTTCCAAGAGCAAGCTCATCACAAGAGGTTCGTGACAACAAAGGCCTTAATTTCTTGTAAGATGGCTGCGGGTACTCCTGTTAGTACCCATGTACTCAAGATGAAAGGGTATTTTGATACTCTTGAGAAGTTTGAGGTACAAGTGCCAAAGGAATTGGCCACTGACTTGATCTTAGGATCATTGACTGATGATTATGATCCATTTGTGATGAATTATAACATGCATGCAATGAACAGGTCAGTCACTGAGCTTCATGGGATGCTTAAGAATGCTGAAGAGAACATTCAAAAGACCAATCCCGTACTGATGGTTCAAGGGTTTATTAAGAAGGGACTCGCTAAGGAAAAAGGAAAGGGAAAGGCAAAATGCAAGAATTACCTGGCTCGGTTTAAGTCAAATGGGAGTGCACCTCAGGCCCAATCTAAGCCCAAGGCATAAAAGCTCAAAGAGAGTGAGAGCACTTGCTTCCACTGCAACAAAATAGGGCATTGAAGGAAGAATTGCGCTCTCTTCAAGGAAGAATAAAAGAAGAATGGAGTCAAGGCGTCCAGTTCTGGTATTTTTGTTGTTGAAATTAACCTGTCTATTTCTACCACTTGGGTATTGTATACCGGTTGTGGTTCTCACATTTGTTAAAATGTGCAGGGGCTAAGAAATAGGCGGTTACTTGGGAAGAATGAAGTGGACCTCCGTGTGGGGAATGGAGCATGAGTTGCTACCATGGAGATAGGCGACTATCAATTCACTTTACCTTTCGGACTTTGTTTAGTGTTAAAAAATTGTTATTATGTGCCTGCTATGAGCAGAAACATTATTTCAGTTTCATGTTTGGGTTTGGATGATTTTGTTATTAAAAATTGCAATGCTCATATTCGTCACCAAGGCATTTCATATGGCAATGCCATGTTGCAAAATGGCCTTTATATCCTTGATCTACAAAACAAAGAGTCCATATACAACATTAATACAAAGAGGGTTAAATCAAACGAATTGAACCCTACTTACTTCTGGCATTGTCGTTTAGGGCATGCAAACGAAAAATGCATTTCAAGACTCCACAAAACTGGAGTGCTTGGGTCATTCGACTTAGAGTCTTATGATACTTGCGAGCCATGTTTGCATGGAAAAATGATAAAGAGTCCTTTTAACAAGAAAGATAAAAGGACTAATGGCTTATTGGAATTAATACATATTGATGTATGTGGACCATTAAGTACACAAGCTAGAGGTGGTTTTAGCTACTTTGTGATGTTCACAGATGACTTCAGTAGATATGGCTACGTCTATCTAATGAAGTACAAGTCTGAAACTTTTGAGAAATTCAAAGAGGTTAAGAACGAAGTAGAAAACCAACTTGGCAAAAGTATAAAAGCCATTCGATCAGATCGAGGTGGCGAATACTTAAGCCAATAGTTTGACAGTCATCTAAAGGAGTGTGGTATTATTTCATAGCTCACTCCTCCCGAAACACCACAATGGAATGGTGTGTCCGAAAGAAGAAATCGAACTCTTTTAGACATGGTTCGATATATGATGAGTCAAGCAAATCTTCCTGTCTCTTTTTGGGATTATGCATTAGAAACTGCTGCATTTCTACTAAACCGTACTCCAAATAAAGCAGTTGAGACGACACCATACGAGGTATGGAATGGGAAAGAACCCAATATGTCATTTCTCAAAATTTGGGGCTGTAAAGCACATGTTAAGAAATTAACATCTAACAAACTAGAGTCCAAATCCACTGTCTGCTTGTTTGTGGGTTATCCCAAAGAAACAAAGGGATACTACTTTTACTCACAAGCCGAGAACAAAGCATTTGTTACTCGCAAAGCTGTTTTCTTGGAAAAGGAGTTCCTTCTCAAGAAAGACAGTAGGAGTAAAGTAAAACTTGGAGAAATTCAAACGCCACGAACTCCTATAGAGGATGAGTTGAAAATGGGATCAAGTTCACAACCAGTTGTGGAACAAGAACCTAGAAGGTTCGGTAGGGTACGTCAGGTGATTGAGAGATATGGATTTCTAATCACTGATAGTGACACTATTGAGTTAGTAGATCGTGAGGATCCTACTACCTACCGAGAATCTATTGAGAGCCCAGACTCAAAAAATTGGCTTGAAGCCATGAAATTCGAGATGCAATCAATGTACGATAACCAGGTTTGAACCTTGGTTGATCCACCGGAAGGTGCTAAGGTAATTGAATACAAGTGGCTATTTAAACTCAAAGCTGATAAGACCTACAAAGGTAGACTAGTAGTAAAAGGTTTTCGACAAACTCATGGTGTAGACTATGATGAGACCTTTTTGCCTGTAGTCATGCTCAAGTCCATTAGGATCTTGCTTTCCATAGCTGCATATCATGATTATGAGATATGGCAAATGGATGTCAAAACTGCTTTCCTCAATGGAAATTTACTTAAGGATGTGTATATGACATAGCCTGAGGGTTTTGTCAATCCCAAGCATCCTAAGAAGGTTTGCAAGCTTTAAAAAATCCATTTATGGATTAAAGCAAGCATCCCGAAGTTGGAATCTTCATTTTGACGAGGCAATCAAAGAATTTGAATTCATCAAGAACGAAGATGAGCCTTGTGTGTACAAGAAGGTTAGTGGGAGCATAGTAGTATTTCTAGTCTTATATGTGGATGACATCCTTCTCATTGGAAATGATATTCCAACATTGAAAAAGGTTAAGCAATGGTTTGGGAAATGTTTCTCAATGAAAGACTTAGGTGAAGCCGAGACAATACTTGGTATTCAGATCTATAGAGATAAATCGAATCAGCTTTTGGGAGTAAGTCAAGAAAAGTACATAGACAAAGTACTAAAGCATTTTAGTATGGGAGACTCAAAGAAAGGGTACATACCTTTGGCTTTGGGAGTTCCTTTAACTAAAGAACAGTGCCCTAAAACCAAAGAGAAAAGGGACAACATGAGCAGAATCCCATATGCATCTGCTATTAAATCTATCATGTACGCTATGTTATGTACTAGGTTGGATGTTGCTCATACACTGAGTATAACCAGTAGGTTTCAGCAAGACCCTGGTGAAAAGCACTGGTCTGCTGTAAAGGGGATTCTAAAGTACCTACGAAGGACTAAGGATCACTTCTTGGTGTATGGTGGTCAAGAAGAGCTCGTCATACAAGGTTATGCTGATGCTGCTTTTCAGACCAGTGCACAGGATTCAAGATCGCAATTTGGGTTTGTTTTTGTTTTGAACGGTGGTGCTGTCAGCTGGAGAAGCTCAAAGCAAGAGATCGTTGCCGACTCAACTATAGAATTTGAGTACATTGCAGTGAGTGAGGCTGTAAAAGAGGCTATTTGGATTAGAAATTTCATTTCTGGATTAGGAGTGGTCCCAAGCATCCTAGATCCATTAGAAATTTTCTGTGACAACAACGGGGCCATCACACAGGCCAAGAAGCCCCGATCACACCAGAAATCCAAACACATACTCAGGAGGTACCACCTGATCAGAGAAATCATTGATCGTGGTGATGTCAAGGTTAGCAAGATAACAAGTGAAGACAATGTAGCAGATCCTTTGACGAAATAGTTATGTCCAAATCTGCACGAAGCTCATTTGAGAGCATTCGGTCTTAGGGCTATGTCCAATTGGGACTAGTGCTAGTGGGAGATTGTTAGTGTAAGCCCTAGCCGCAATACATTGTAATAAAACACTTTAGTTAATAAATGAGGCATTTGTTTTATCTATTGTATGCTTGTGCATATCAATTGATAGAACTATCCAAAAATATTGTTTCAGTTTAAGTTATCATGTGTGAGACACATGGTTGTAAGACCTTGAAACAATAGTGACTTCATTCTAAATATCCCTAGTCAGTCATTGTTATGGGAATAACAATGAATTAAGACTAGTATGCTCTCTCTGATAAGTTGAGTTCTATCGTACAGATCATAAGGACGAGCGTCAATCAGATATCATAGATACATGTTTAGAACATGGTATCTGAATTCGATCCGTTTATGAGAACACTACATGGTACAAGTCATAAGTGTTTCTCACATGCAAGTTTTGCATCGGAGTTCTTAGACCTAAAATCTCTATGAAACTCTTTATGAATTACTGTGTACTTTGACATACACCTAACGTGCTCGTAACATAGTGACAAGTATGGGTATGCTTGGGTATAGATTGATTCATGTTAGAGAGCATGAGAGAAGTGAAAGGATTACCCTTCTCAATAAGAGATAAAATATCATCAGCCACTTGATTAGTAAACTGAGAAGTGTATGGCCATACCGAGATGAAATAATGAGTAATCATTATTTATCTGAGAGTTCAGTGTCACTGGAATATCAAGAAAGGAATTAATATTTATAAGGATGACTAGTTCCATGCCTTATATTAATTCTGATATTTATGGGTAAGGGACTATGCAAAATTGCATTAGGACACTAAATGCCATTTGCATTTTCATTTAATTTGGAATGCTATAATATCTTGCTAGAGAATATATATAGCCTTTGAATTAATTCATTAATCTAGAGAATATATATAGCCTTTGAATTAATTCATTAATTCATTTCTAACATTAAATGGACCTATAGGATCGCACACAAAGCATTAGGCTTAAAATATTTAAATAAAGTATTAGGCATTAATTTGGGCTTTTAATTAAAGTCAAATTAATGTATGTAATGAGCATTATATTTGCTAAATGGACCTTGATCCATTAGAGAGAGAGATTCGGCCCACAAGGTTTAATTTCAATTAATTAATTATCTTGTATTAATTAAGTTAATTGAGTATTAAATCCTAATGATATTTAAATCAAATTAAAACACTTAAAAAGGAGATGACCTAGCTGAAATTCCAAGATAAAATAACAAGGGAATTTTGGCACGTGTTCATTTCCAAGTTAAGTGATTAATTTGATTAAAATGTCTTATGTTTTATTTCAAATTAATTCAAAAGAGTTTGAATTAATATATGTCGCTTGATTTTAGGAAGTAATTAAGGCTAAATTAACTATCTTGAGGTAGTGGATTTCAGAATTATCACTTACAAAATTAAATGATATATATTGGTAAACAAAAGAAAACCCTAGGAGGTGTGTGGCGTGAAACTCTCTCTCTCTCTCACAAAAATTCTCTTGGCCGAATTCACAAGGAGAAAGGATTCTTCCTCATTCTCTTGTGTTCTTGGGCAGCAATAGCACCTAAAAGAAGTGCAAGATCAAATCTTGTAGCTTCAATCTATTTCCATTACACAATACTTAAATTGAGAGCAGCCAATCTCGATTTTATGTCGTCATTGCAATTGTGTGTGTGAACATAGAGAGGAGTAGCGTAAAGGTTGTTCCTTTGGTATTGGTAGTGAAGATCTAAGGCAAACAAATCCTTCTTGGTTGTTGGTCATCATCAAAATCAAATCTTGAGGTGCATCTAAAGTTGTAAGTTTTAAAACCCTAAAATTTCATGTTTTCGATTCTTTGTTGGTTTTTGTGTGGCATGTATGATCTATATTTTTTTTTCGCTACGTGATCTTCATATACTTGCCGTGTCATATTCCATCAAAGACTTACAAGTAGGAGGTCAACACAAAGCTTAGAGAATTTTGGTGTAAATAATTATTTTGTAATGTTTTGTATTAATATAAGATTGCGTAGAGATGCTTGCAAAATAATAGTAAAAAAGTAACTTTGTTATGTAAATGTAATATTACTTTTGTATAAATGTAAAATATAACTGCAGATTAGAATGATGCACATAGATTGGTATATGATATGATCATATGATAATCAGTTAAAGTTAGGTTATGCATGTTGGAATTATAATAGAAATGTATATGAATATGTTAAGTACTAATGTCAATGCATGAATGCTTGTGTTAGATGTGAATGTTAGGTTGATCAGACCATCCTAATGAGAGGGCATTACATAATGTATACCTTTTTTGTCAAACCTATCGTTACATTTTAGGCAATCTTTTTAATAACGTCCTTCTTTCTTGCTAAAATGGCATTTATCTAACTTTTGTCCCTTTCATTATCAGCAACCTATGGAACTTTGGTAGGTTCTTTCTTTTTGAAATTCTTGGCCTTTGGTTTAAGTTTCTTTCCAACTTTTTAACCCACTAGCATAATAGTATGAACTCCTCATTTCTTTAAACTCACTTCCTTCTAAATAAGCTTACTAGATAGTCCATTAATATTTCATTTATCCATTAGTATGTTATAATTGATATGAAATGATTCATATTTGGTAGTAAGTGAGTTCATAATAAACTACACTAAGAAGGAATCTTCCACAGTCATACCCAATGTCTTAAGCCTTGATGTAATATTAGTCATATTAAGGACATGTCACTATATACTTCTGACCTATTAAGCTCATAGTCGTGAGTTCAGCCATAAATGTCCCTACAAGTGGTTTACTAGTGGAACAAAACTTATCTTCCTCAAGCTAAAGAAAATCTTTGGCATTTTGATTTTCTGTGCTAGAAAGAGTAGACTTAATATTGCTAGTAATTGTCATTCACATAAAATTCAAACATAACCTATTAGATCATGCCCACACCTTATAACATGCCTTTTTTAGCGTTTGTACTAGTATCATTAAGGTCAACAAGCTTA
Source organism: Excoecaria agallocha (assembly GCA_037975025.1). Taxonomy (NCBI): domain Eukaryota; kingdom Viridiplantae; phylum Streptophyta; class Magnoliopsida; order Malpighiales; family Euphorbiaceae; genus Excoecaria; species Excoecaria agallocha. The sequence continues at coordinate 5,992,413 of CM075820.1, forward strand.
TCCTCTAATTGCACTAAGTCAAGATCCAAAGCTCCTAAATGGAAAGTGACATGTTTGTTCCATTTAAAGAAATCCACACCAGTGAACAAGGTAGCAAAAGCAGCTTGAGAATAAAAGCTAATAACTGCAAACATATAAACACTCACTAATTAACAGATTTAGATAGGAAGTACATACATTAAATATATTATAGGTTTCATTTGGGTAACCCAATAATACATATCATCACTATTATTAGAATGCCATTTAAACTTTATAAGAAAATTAAATAAACTTCACCAAATACATATAGCATCTTTGGATAACTATATATATGTGACAAAAGTATATAAGTTTCTTCTTTTATTTATTAGTTATAGAACATTGATTTACCTTTGGTAAAGTCCTTAATTTCTATCAACTAATAATTTTTTTTATAATAGCATTTCATAAAATACATGAATTATATAACCATACATTTAAGATTAATTTGGCCACTTTGGTGACTGAGAAATTAATAATAATAATAATAATAATAATAATAATAATAATAATAATAATAACAGCAACAAAAAAAAGTAATTTAACATCTTGTCATATATAATGACAATGACGATAATAATAATAATAATAATAATAATAATAATAATAATAATAATAATAATAATAATAATAATAATAATAATAATAATAATAATAATAATAATAATAATAATAATTCATAAGATGAAATTAAAATTTAATTATAAGACAAAAATATCGTTAATATGACCAAAACCTAAGAATTCAAAAACTTTTAAAAGACCGTTCTTCATAAGATCAAACAATAATTTTCCACAAATAACAATTCCAAAACAAAGAAACTATTGGTCATGCTTCCGTAGGGAATTGAAACAAATCAAGATTGAGAAAATTATAACAAGCACGATTTGTTTCATACTAAGGCAACAACTTTCATAATTGAAACAAACATCATATCTTTTACTATTGGTAGAATTATTAAAATTGAAAAAAACATTAAGAAAATACAATTATGAAATCAATAATCTAATAATTATTATCTATTCAAAATTCTAATACATCATGTAAATTTTAATACTTAATATTCAAATATCAACACACAAATCATTTAGACCCATTAAGATTTTGAATATAATAATAACCAAATAGATGAAGCGAGCAAATTAATTACTTTGAGCGTCAGAGAAGTTTCAACAAGTACGAACTTTATAAATTAGTTTCTCCCTCTTAATCCTCTTTCTACAACAAATAGCTTGATGAATAGTGAAAATATGTATTTTATATATTTTATTTTGTCTACACACTTAATTAGGGTGAAAAGAGCAGTAGTTTATATATCTTATAAAATTAAATCTTATACGTGCATTAAATACTAAATTAATGGTCAAGATTTAGTATATTGTTAAATTAAGAAAATCCTAAACCAAAATCAATATGGATTTACATAAAATATGGGCCATAATATAAGGCATATTTCTCAGGGGTTTCTAAACAAATGCTATAAAAAAAAGTTATATTATTAATGCCCCCTCGCATTTTTAGCTTACTATAAAACAAAATTTTAAATTTTTCATTTCATAACTACTACTTTTCCAAGTTTTCTCTTTCAAATATACCCAAAACAAATTTTCCTAAGTTTCCCTTTTAATAATTACAATTCAAAAATGATTTTCTGTCAAAAACTTAAAATTACGATCATTCTTATCAATCAATATTCATAAATTCAGATCATTCATAAGCCAACAGTTTCTCATGCGATCATTTCTCACACATTGTGACTTTAGACCACTTTGATTTCATAAGATCTTCACCTTCCTGTGACCAATATAAGTTTATCTTCTTTCTGTGATCTAAATAATCTGTAAATCTTGCTAATTCTCTCTTCTTCTTCTATTTACCTAAATTTTGAAATAATAGCATTTACTTAAATTGAATTTATATAATACATTTTTTACGATCTATTTTTCAAATTATAAAACTTACAATTCTTACTAATTCTCTCCTCTTCTTCTATTTAGCTAAATTTCTAAATAATTGCATTTGGTTAAATTGATTATATAAAATACATATTATATGATCTCTTTTTATCTATTTTTTGGATTACAAAACTTGAAATTCTTTCTAATTAACTATTGTTTCTAAATCGTTAACAATTTGATAAACTTAAAATAAAATGTGTGTTAAGTGTTCTAGAAATTGATTACAGTTTCATTAATTTTGCAATAAAATTGAATAAGTTTCACTTAAAAAAATACATAGTATTAAGTTGTGACAAAATCTCCATACAATGTATTTAGTTTGAGCAAAAAGTAAATATAGTGTATTAGATTTATCAAAAATGAATACAATGCAATTAAATTTCTTAGATATTCATAATTTTAAGCTTTAAGCAAAAATTGAATATAGTGTATAAGGTTTTATTAAACTGAATACAATATATTAAATTTTATCAAAACTCAATACATTATATTTATTTTGAGCAAAAAGTCTATATAGTGTATTAGGTTATTCATAATTTTATATAGTGTATTAGGTTATATTAAAAAGAATAAAATGTAATTAAATTGGTTAGATATTGGTAATTTTAAGTTTTAAGCAAAAATTGAATGTAGTGTATTAGGTTTTTAGTAAACTAAATACAGTGTATTCAGTTTTAGCAAAACTCAATACATTATATTTAGTTTAAGCAAAAAGTCCACATAATGTATTAGGTTAGTCAAAATTGAATACAATGGAATTAAATTGCTTAGACATTTATATTTTTAAAATTTAAGCAAGAATTGATATAGTGTATTCAGTTTTATTAAACTCAATACATTGTATTAAGTTTTGGCAAAACTCAATATAGTGTATTCAATTTGAGAAAAAAGTCCATATAGTGTATTAGGTTTTATTTAGCACAATATAATGTAATTAAAGTGGTTCTTAATTTCAAGCTTTAAACAAATATTGAGTATAGTTTATTAGGTTTTATTAAACTTTATACAATGTATTAAGTTTTAGAAAAACTCAATATACTATATTTACTTTGATAAAAAAAAGTTCATATAGTGTATTAGGTTTGTGAAAACTCATTACAATGCAATTAAATTGGTTAGATATTCATATTTTTATGTTTTAAGCAAAAATTAGGTATAGCGAATTAGGTTTTGTTAAACTCAATATAGCATATTAAGTTTTGTGAAAACTTAATACAGTGTATTTAGTTTGAGCAAAAAGTCCATATTGTATTAGGTTTTATTTAAGAGAATATAATGTAATTAAATTGCTTAGATATTCTTAATTTTATGCTTTAAGCAAATATTGAGCATAGTATTTTAGGTTTTATTAAACTCAATATAATGTATTCATTTTTCACAAAACTAAATACACTATATTTAATTTGATAAAAAAAAGTTCATATACTATATTAGGTTTGTTAAAATTGAATACAATGCAATTAAATTGGTTAGATATTCAAATTTTAAGCTTTAAGCAAAAATTGTGTATAGTATATTAGGTTTTATTAAACTCAATATAGAGTATTAAGTTTTATCAAAACGCAATATACTGTATTTAGTTTCAGAAAAAAGTGAATATAGTATATTAGGTTTGTCAAAAATAAATAATTAAATTGGTTAGATATTCATATTTTTAAGGTTTAAACAAAAATTGAGTATAATGTATTATGTTTTATTAAACAACAATACAATGTATTAAATTTTTTCAAAACTTAATACACTGTATTTATTTTGAGCAAAAGGAGAATGTAGTATATTACGTTTGTCAAAAATGAATAATTAATTAGATATTCATATTTTTTAAGTTTTAAGCAAAATTGAGTATAGTGCATTATGTTTTATTAAACAACAATAAAATGTATTAAGTTTTATCAAAACTCAATGTACTGTATTTATTTTTATCAAAAAGAGAATACAGTGTATTACATTTTATTAGGTTTTATTTTCAGCAAAAATTGAATATAGTGTATTAGGATTTATTAAACTCAATACAATATATTAACTTTTTAAGTTCAAATTAAATAATTTTTTAAAATTATTTTCTCATTTATTTAACATTGATGTATAGAGAAGTTTGACATGATAGCAATATGGATAAGATAGCAATATTAATTTAACATGAAGGACACTGGAATGTAAATTAAGAATATGAGAATTTCAAAGTGAAAGGGATTTTACTTCCATCGACTTGCAACTTCCAACAACTTTTAGAAATTTTATCAACATAGATGAGTATAAATGTAGAATATGATATCCTTGATATAAACTCCAAACTAAAACCGAGATATCCACCACTAAAAGTTGATGATGACATGTCCCTTCTCTTTTACATGGAACTGGAAAAAAAAAAAGCAGATTTCACAACTTATCCTCTGTGTATCACAATTCTATAAAATACTATTCTAGAGAAGATATCAAAAATATTTATTTTTTATAAGTGAATTAATTGTATTCAGTTTTCTTATGACTTGGTACAATGTATTATGTTTGTACAACTTAATATATTATATTGAGTTTTGTCATAACATAATACAATATATTTAGATTGTAAAAACTTAATATATTGTATTAAGAAATGAATATTTTATTACAGTGTATTAACTTTTGTACATAAACTAAATATAGTGTATTAGATTTTGATAAAAAATCAATACACTGTATTAGACTTTATAAAAAAATGAATACAATGTGTTAACTTTTGAATGTGAACTAAATATAATGTATTAGATTTCAACTAATACTCAAAACAATAAATACAATGTATTACTTTTTTATTTTTTAATTGAATTTTTTTATTTTAACTTTAGGTGATTTCTCAAACACAATACACAATACTAACAGAAGTTGCAGTAATTGAAAATGAGCAAACAACATCTAGTACCTTGATTGCTAAAGATTTACAGTTTAATTATACTAACACAAGCTTGATGGAATATGTGGGCAATTTGAGCAAAAATACAGTTCATGAATTAATTAGTAATAACAAAAATATTCAAGGACAAGTTAAAGACCCCTATTTTTGAATCATCAGTAATGATATGCAAAATGAAATTTAAGTGGGACAGACTTACAAAGATAAAGATACTCTCAGGAAATCTATTATTTTTTTTTTTGCAATAAAGCATGATTTCAAAATTTAAGGTGCAAAAATCATGTTCTAAAGGATACTTTATTTGCTACGTACATGACACTTGCTACTGGAAATTGAAAGCATCAAAGAAGGGGACACACAAATGTTTAAAATTATAAAATTCATAAATGATCACACCTACAATGTTAAAATTAGACTAAATAATGAGAGGCAGGCCACATCAATCTCGATTGGTGATATTGTTAAGAACAAATATATAAAAATTAATTACAAAATATTTCTATGAACAATAATTTGAAAAAAAAAAAACTAATCTAATTCTATTTCATCCTTTGCATTTTTCTTGTTTAATCTCCTTCGTTTCGCCTTCTTTCCAACTTCTTTTATCATTTGATCATTGTCTGTATCACTTTCAATAGCTTCTTCTTGCTTACCTAACTGTAGACACTGGGCCTGAGTCAGCCTCTGTCAAAGTTACCTAATGAGGATAATGTTGTTTTGGAAATAGTTAGGAAGTAGCAGTGCTATCTTCTCCTATGCCAGTGCTCATTACAACGAAAACATTTTCATCGAGTTTTAAAGGGAAAAATGTCTTTTAAAAGCCATATTTTCATTTATTTCATTGAATGGAGGGGATTCATTATAATTTAGGCCATTAGCTGACTCAGGAGTGAGTCACGATCTTGATTCACAGGTGAGGTCTTGACTCACCTCTGAGTCACGGTCTTGAGCGGATGGCTCACTCTCCATTTTTGCCCATAACTCACTAGTGAGTCAAGGTCTGGGTCCATGACTCACTCCTTTTTACCAAAAAAAACATTGTTTTGGGCCCTACTGAGTCAGTCTGTGACTCACTAGTCATGTTCGTGACTGGGCTTTTCTAGCCAAAATTCCAGCTTCTTACCCTTTGAAATAAGGGATTATTTTCAGGGAAAAAAATCTCCAATTTCCCTTCATCTTGATCCAAAATAATTAAGGATGATGGGATGTTTTCTTGGAATTAAGAAATAATAATAAAAAACTAACAAACAATAGAGAGAAAAAATTGGATTTTGAAAGAAAGGGAAAACTCTAGTTTTAAAAGCTCTCTAGTTTTAGGAAAAAATTGCATACAAAGCAGGAAGAGGAGGAAAAAAAAGGCACTCTCACTGGCTTTAAAATACAGTAACAATGAACGTAATGTGAGAGGATAAATTCCAGCCCTTGTACATGTTTTGATTTTTATTTTTATTAAAGCATATTTAGTTTTGTTTATTTTAAACTTCAAATACTCTATTTTTAAGCTTACTTCTCTATACATATTTTATGTGTATTGATGTTTTGTGTTCTTTGTGTAAATAATGTGTCATAAGCATATTTATGTGTGTTTTGACAAGTTATGCATGAATCTATGTTCATTTACGAGTATGGGTGAGTTTTGTGCCTATAGCTGCCATTTTCTCTCTCTCGAGGTCATTTTCTCTCACTATATAAATCTATGTAAATGGAGTTCTTTGATGTTTTCTAGCCTTATTTTTAGTTTATATGATGTTTTTAGGAAGTTGGAGGTATTTTCTTTGAGTTTTGTGCTTTAAATTTGACTTTTAGACCTTTGAATTTGGTCATGGCAACATTCCAGCATTGCTAGATCATCCTAAGCTGACTCATAGACCCAGTCCATAAGTGAATCATGGACCTGATCCGTGACTCACTCAGTGAGGCAAGTCCATGAATTGTTGGGAAAGGAAGTGACTCGTCCCAATTAAGGCCATAACTCGACCCCTTTTAGGCCATGACTCACTTTGATAGCTTGGACTCACTCCCCCTTATGGCCCCCTTAAATTTCTCTCCTTTATTTTCTTTATTTGGCAGGTGTCCTTTCTTTTTTTCCTCTTATGTGTTCACATATATATTTTACTATCCATTATTTTTATTCTTATCTAATCAATCAATGTCCTACTATTTTTGGGTATATGAATATATGGGATTTGCTTGGAGAAAACCCGAAAAAATGAAAGAGATTCACCTAAACTTGGAGCATTTACTTAATTATTATAGTTTCTTTATTTTAGTTTGTTTATTTATCTATTTCACTTATTTGTATATTTGACCTATATTATTTATTCGGGTTGTAATAATTAGTAAAAAAGGTATTTTAGCACGAAAAATCAAGAAAATCATGTTAAACATTTTTTATTTAATTAATTGGGGATTTTATCAATGAAATGGACCAATGTCCTATTTTAAATCCAAACCATACGAAAATGATTTTTTGTAAATATGCATGCGGGAATCAAAATTCCTAGATTCAATAAATATCCCAATTTATGTGTGTTTATACATTTATAATTATTATTATTTCTTGGAAAACATTTTATTTGAGCGATAAATTAAAACAAACTAAATAATTCTTCATGCAGGGACCAATGTCCTTAAATCACAGAATTTTATATATGTTTTTATCACTTTCTACGTGCTTGGGTGTTTATTTTATTTCTTTATCTCATAATGCATGAGAAGAAAATTGATGTAATTGGCCGTAAATAATCAATTATATTGCTATTTACTAAGTATACGAGTACAGGTAGATTCCGAAATGTCTCTAGTTTTTTACTTCATAAGGTAATAAAATCACTTTCCCAATGTTCTATTGGGTGGCAACTCCATAATGCACTTTTTGTGATGCTCATTAGATGTCTCGTAGGTTGATCGATGGTGAATAGTTAGGGATACTCTAATACTCTGTCTCATGCCTTTTTAAGGCTCAAAGGCATCATATGTCAAGTGGGATCCGTGTCTATTGCAAAGTGATTGGCTTTCATGAGTTAAACGAACCTTGATCCGATCTCGAGCCCTAAAAATGGGCCTTCAAGAGCAAACTAGATGCCTACGGGGTTTGATGTGCGTCACAGTGGCGAATCTTTCAGGGACTGTTTAAGATTTCATTTTGAAAGCAACTTGGTTGGTACAATATAAATGATTGTTTATGGCTTGACTGCATTAGCTTTCTTCTAAAATAAGTTGTATTAAAACATGTTACGACTTGAGACTTAAGTTAGGCACCCCTATTTAACCCTGGTGTAATCTTGAAGCATGACCCTACATTCACTCAATGTAAGGAAGTGCTAGGGAGGATCACCAACTCGAGTCTCATACCTTTTGAGGTATATTAAATGGTGACCTAATCGGTCATTATGTTTGTGATGAGCTAGACCCATTGGTAGGGACCACGCTTGGGTGGCCATAAAGTTATACTACCAGACTAAAGCCCCATGTAGTGACATAGATACTTCCCCTTGGTAATATGTAACATAATACTTTGCTTGCTATTTGGATACCTATATACTTGGTCGGGTTCTAATAAATTAAGGTAGGTCCTAATCAAAGGTTGTCATGCCTCGGTAGGCCTATCTCTATTTACCTAAACGATATAAGTATATAGAGATCAACAATGTATTTGCTTACACTTTAAATAAAGAGAAGTTATGTTGTTGGCCTTTCATCATGCATCATGCACGTTCATTGGGTTTCCTATTAACCTATGAATAAATCACACCCAAGAAAGAGATCGCATAACCGTCTGTGTGGGAAAAATAAGGTTGGAAGGGTTACCCTTGATTTGAGCATGTGTTTTGAAAATAATATGCCATATGCTCATGTATTCCATGCATAATCATACATCATGGTAACCAGTTTTTTAACCACTATAAAGTCACCCATGTGGTTTGAGAATTTGACTTGCTATAAGAAGATGAGTGTCACCTGGACAATTTTTTTAGCCTCAATTTCTTTGGAAATTCACTCAAGAGGAAGTCATGATAGCTCTGCTCAATATATATTGGCAGTGGGAAGTCCTTTTTGGAGTATTCAAAGACTAAAGCCTAGATTAAGGGTCAATAGTTACAATCATCATAGAGTCAGCAAGCTGGTTCAGGAGTCCGAAGGACGTCTGGTCAAAAGATCTTTGTCAGCACAGTTTGAGTTAGTGTTAAAGGCAGATTTGGGCTTAGTTGAAATCTTTGAGATAGCATATGAAAGAGTGGATATGATGGATCCAACATGGACTGAGGTTGCTGACAGTCAAGAACTAGATAGAAGGCTTGATGAGTTCGAGAGGAAAATGAGATCCATGATGACTGATATGATGAACTCTTTGTACAACCTGCTGGCTAATAGCCTTTAACAGTTGCTGCTACCCGTGGAGAGCTTGTGACTATTGGAGGTACTCCTATCGCTACCCAAACGGGGCCCTCTTTAGTAGCTGAGTCAAGGGGAATTAGGTCAAGAGTTCAACTAGCGGAGCAGCGAAAGGATAAAGGAATTACACCTGAAGAAGACTTTGTTCTTGAAGAAGAAAAAGAAGAAGAGCTACTTATTGTACAAGTTCAAAAGGGAAAGAAATCTAGGATGGAAGACCCAGTCCTTAAAAAGATAGAAGAGAAAATAAAAGCGATGGCTCGAGTATTACCAATAGAAAAAGGGGTTAGTCTAGAGGATAGGGATATGGAAAGTGAAGATGTACTCCTTTAACAGTTTAAAATCCCTGACCTGCCTAAGTTTGATGGCACGTCCAATCCATCTGCCCATATTAAGTAGTACACCTTGGTTATGAAGAGCACTACTCTCACTAAGAGGCAAAAGGTTGAGTATTTCATTCTTGTCACTGATTGGTATTATAGCCTAGACAGACATGCTAAGGAGGATTAGGACATGTTGACAGAAGAATTTCTAAGGCAATACGACTATAGTACGACAATGGAAGTTACTTTAAAGGACCTCGAGCTGCTACAGCAAAAATCAGATGAATCCTTTCATGAGTATCTTATAAGGTGGAGAAATTGGGTAATGGAAATAAAGAGAAAGCTTGATACTTCTAACCAAATCAGACTTTTCATTTGGAATGCCAGTCCCTATCTGAGGGAAGGCCTAAAAATGAAAGGACTAAAGGATTGGGAATCTTTAAAAGACATTGCCATTAAAGCTAAGGGCAAATACCCTGCTAAAAAAGCAAGTTCTACAAGTAGCACCGGTTTTAGTTCCAGGTGTCGAGGTTATGGAACTACGATAGGCAAAACTATGTGGTATGGGTGCAACTGGAAAGAGCTAAAGTATTTGCTACCAAAGGTGCTCAAAGATACTATTCGAATCTCAGTAGATCCTTATCTTAGGTACTTGATAGATTAGTGAGGAGGGGAAGTTGATGGAATATAACACAGCATATACATGATGATCACGCAGCAGAAAATAATAAAAATTGATCATATATACCACGCAATCCACAACAAGAATCGAAAACATGCAATTTTAGGGTTTTGAAACTTACAATCTTAGATGCACTTTAAATCTTAATTTTGATGATGACCAGCAAATAGGATGAACTTATATGCTTCAAGTCTTGGTCACCAATGCCAAAGAAATAGCCTTTTCTCCACTCCTCTCTATTCTCACACACATAATTGCAAGGAAGGCTTAAAACTTAGAGTGCTAGCTCTATGTTTAAATATTTGGCAATGGTAATGGATTGAAGCAACAAGATCTAATCTTGTTCTTCTTTTATGTTGCTATTGCTGACCAAGAACACAAGAGAACAAGAAAGAATTCTTTCCCCTTGTGTATTTCGACCAAGAGAGTGAGAGAGAGTAAAACACGCCTAGGGTTTTTTTCTTTAATTTACAAATATATATCACTTGTTTAGGTCAAGTGTGAATGCCGAAATTCACTCTCTTTAGGTAGTGATTTCAGCCTCCATCACTTCCTAATTAAGTGACATATATATTATCTCAAATTCCTTTAAATTTTAAATTCAAATTAATTTAAAATAAACAGAAGACATTTAATCAAAACAAATCACTTAATTAGGGATATAGTTGCCGAAATTCATTAGGATTTTATCTTGAATTTTCGGTCACTCTCTCCCCTATTTAAGTGTTTTATTTTGATTCAAATGCTATTAGGATTTAATACTCAATTAACTTAATTAATTCAAGATAATTAATTAATTGAAATTAATCCTATTGGGCAGAATTTCTCTCTCTCATAGACCAAGGTCCAATTAGCAATTTTAATACCCATTACATACATTAATTTGACTTTAATTAAAAGCTCAAATTAATTTCCAATACTCTATTTAAATATTTTAAGCCCAATACTTTGTGTGCAATCCTATAGGTCCATTTAATATTGGCAATGAATTAATTCAAAGGCCATATATATTCTCTAGCAAGATATTATAGCATTCCAAATTAAATGAA
>CM075820.1:6003933-6180001 GCA_037975025.1 Excoecaria agallocha
AAATAAATGCAATGCTTTGTGTGCGATCCTATAGGTCCATTTAATATTGGCAATGAATTAATTAAAAGGCCATATATATTCTCTAGCAAGATATTATAGCATTCCAAATTAAATGAAAATGCAAATGGCATCTAGTGACCTAATGCAATTTTGCATAGTCTCTTACCCTTAAATATCAGAATTAATATAAGGCATGAAATTAGTCATCCTTATATATATTAATTCCTTTTTTGATATTCCAGTGGCATTGAACTCTCAGATAAATAATGATTGCTCATTATTTTATCTCGGTATGGCTATACACTTCTCAGTTCACTGATCAAGTGGCCGGTGATATTTTCTCTCTTATCGAGAGGGGTAATCCCAAGCATACCCATACTTGTCACCCTGTTACGAGCACGTTAGGTGTATGTCAAAGTACAAAGTAATTCATAAAGAATTTCATAGAGATTTTAGGTCTAAGAACTTCGATGAAAAACTTGCACATGAGAAACACTTATGGCTTGTACCATGTAGTGTTCTCATGAACGGATCGAATCCAAATACCATGTTCTAAACATGTATCTATGATCTCTGATTGATACTCTTGTCCTTATGATTCGTAAGACAGAACTTAACTTATCAGAGAGAGCATACTGGCCTTAATTTATTTGTTGTTCCCATAACAATGATTGACTAGGGATATTTAAAATGAAGTCTATTGTTTCAAGGTCTTACAACAATGTGCCTCACACATGATAACTTAAACTGAAACAACATTCTTGGATAGTTCTATCAATTGATATGCATAGGAATATAATAGATAAAACAAATGTCTCATTTATTAAATTAAATGCCTTATAACAATGTATTGGGGCTAGGGCTTACATTAACAGAAGTTATAGCCTTTGCCAACTAAACCTACTAGGAGCCAAGGCCAACCTAATCATAGAACCGATTAGTACTGCATGTACCATGAACACACTGGTCATTGGACAGATTATTGCAGAACCCTGAGGGATAGGATCCAGGATCTCATAAATAGTAAATAGATCACTGATACAGAGAAAAGGAAAAAGAAAAAATGAGGTTATCATGCAGTCTCATAACCTATGTCAATGATCAACTTGGGGACTCCTAGAATGGCATGTGTTACGTGCTCACTATGGTAACGAGTATCTATCCATTACTAGCCCTGAATGGGTTAATATAGAAGAAAAGCACGAATTCGGAGTATGTGTGATTGATTGCTATGAGTCACCAAGTTAAGATGAAGATTGAATTGATCCTCTTGATTTATGGGACTCTAAGAATGAGCAGAAAGTGAAATTGATCACCCAAAATGGCAGAGTGATACCTAAAGTGAAAAGACTAACAAATTCTTAATTGTTGCCTACATAAAAGGAGCAGGAAGAGGATCAAATTCTCAAGCAGATAAAGAAAACTCCTGCTCAAATTTCAATATAGGATTTACTTAGGCAATTGCCTTTCCATAAGCATAAAGTAATGGAGGCTTTGTGTGAGTCCATTGTTGCCATGACTATTTCACCTTCAAAGCTGCTGGAGTTGGTCAGATGAGGTGCTGGAGATAATATTATGTATACCAATGGGGATCTGCCCATTGAAGGATAGGAACATAATCGTCCCTTATATATAAAGATCCAAGTCAATGGAAAGCATACAGCATGTGTAATGGTAGATGATGGTTCTTCAATCAATGTATGCCCGTTGGTGTCATTTTTAACTTTTAGGTTGAATGAGTCCATGCTGAATAAGTCTAATTTGGTGGTCACAGCTTATGATAATTCCCACAGATATTTCAAAGCTGATGTGAAAACTATCATGATTGGCACTGAGACAGAATTCATGGTGTTGCCTATACCCGCCAATTTATTTTGTGTTGCTATAGAGGCCCTGGTTTCATAAGTTAATGGAAGTTTCATTCACCTTTCATCATATGATCAAAATTCCCCTTGAAGGTGAGGTAGTCACTATAAGAGCTACTACAGAAAATTGAGTGTCTACATTGGGGATAGCTAATAAGCCATTTAATGGATTTCATGTAGCTGTTGTCGATACCAATGATGGAAGTGAACAGGATGCTGCCCCTCAAATGGTGAATATAATGAAGAAAATAAATTGTTTGCCAGGAGCTGGTTTGGGCAAAAACTCCTAAGGTCCTTCTCAGACTATCACCACTACAGGATAGACTAGTCGAAGGAGATTGGGTTATAAGAGGTTTGATGATAAAAAGAAGAACTAGATGAAACTGGAAGGTGTACCACACATCCTTGACAGTTTTGTCCCCACATCTGCTCTACTCTAGTATTGTGGCGAGATCGAGTCTGTGATGGTTGAAAGAGAGTTTGTCCTTGGCTTTGAGATATTTAATGATGTTTTTGACTGGACTAATGGGACCATTAATCATGGTAAGGGGTTCTGGGATAAGGAGATCATGATTAAGCTATCTAAGTAAGATGATGTCCCTGAAGAAATTGTAACTCTAAAATTGCTAACTTCTAGACTCAAAGAGAAAGGAAAGGTTGAATTTGAAGTTTTCATACCTGCATTGAAGGAGGATATTCAAGAGAATGTTGCAGAGGCTGACCAAGCGACTTCATAGGATGTAGGAGATAAAGCAAGCTCGTCTGAGGCATCAAACTCACCCACTGTAGATGAGGATGCTTTTATAGATACACTTTTTGCACTTGATCTAATGATGATGTATGTAGCTCCTTATATATTAATAATATGAATAACTTTGCTTATTTGTGTGATGTTTCTCATGATATCATTACATTAATCCAATAAGTGTTACTCCATTCAATCTAGGCACTCTTGAGAACCCAAGAGAAATCTTGATAGCATCTGATGTTTACCTTAAAGAGAGGAAAAAATTGAGAGAATATTGAAAAAATATGAAAAAATCTTTGCCTGGACCTACGAAGACATGCCAAAATTCAATCGTGCAGTTGCTGAACATGCCATTCCTACTTACCTTGGGTACAAGCCTATCAAGCAGAAGCTCATAAGGCTCAGGCCGGAATGGGCAAAAAAGGCTAAAGAAGACATATGAAAATAGATCAAAGCCAAGTTCTTAGTGGAGATCCAGTATCCTACTTGGCTAGCAAATGTGGTCCCAATGGCTAAGAAAGATGGAAGGATTTAAGCTTGTGTGGATTATCCGAATTTAAGCAAAGCTTGTCCTAAAGACAATTTCCCACTTCCTCATATAGATGTTCTGGTAAACAGCACTACTTCTTGTGCAATGTACAGTTTTGGAGATGGGTATGGTAGGTGCAATCAGATCCTGAACAAAGTGGTGGATAGGATCAAAACTACATTCATTACTGAATAGGGCACATATAATTATCGGGTCATGCCGTTTGGATTAAAAAATATAGAGGCTACTTATTAGAGAATGGCTACAAAGATTCTGAATGATCTGATCCATAAGAAAGTAGAGGTGTATGTTGATGATATGATAGTCAAATCAGTAACCCGGGAGGGTTATTTTGAGGCCTTAGAAAAATTCTTTCAAAGAATCGACAAATACAATCTTTGATTGAACTTGAAGAAGTGTCTGTTAGGGGTAACTTTAGGGAAGCTCCTGGGCTATGTTGTGAGTTAGAAGGTAATAGAAGTAGATCCTGACAAAGTAAAGGCCATCAGGGAAATGCCTATGCCATAAAAGGAGATGAAAGTTTGAGGGTTTTTGGGCAAGCTACAATACATCGGTCGCTTCATCACCAAACTGACTTCTATCTGTGAGCCCATCTTCAAGTTGCTTCAAAACGATCAATCGATAGTATGGAATAAGGATTTTCAAGTAGCTTTTGATGCTATTAGAGATTACCTCTTACATTCATCGATGTTGAGACTACCATTAGCTGGGAAGCCTTTAATTTTATGTACTTGCAAGATGCACCATCATTGCTGGGAAAGATGGAAAGATGGTTGATCCTCCTACTATTAGAGAGTATGCCCTAGAGCCCATGTAATAGGGATTTATTTCATATGTTGAACTCATATTCTTAATAAAAGGCATCATTCATTTATTAATGCTATTTTTAAATACATGAGTTTGTGAATCTAAAATTAATAAATGAAGTCCTAGATATTATAAACACAGTACAAAGGCAATCATGAAAGTGTTCATGATATGAGATGTCTATTGCATGCAAATATGTTAATATCTAAATATCCCTAGTCATAAAATTAACAAGATAGGACATTGTTAATTCGGACAGACTAGCACATGTTATGTTTCTTGAATGGTTCCAATGGTTCTCATAACTGTGATTATGGAAGATAATCAAAGCTAACATATGGATGCTTGTTAGAAGAACAAGTCCATTGGAGACCTGCAAAGAGAATCCTCACATGGATATTAAATCTATGTCAGTGAGGAATCTCTTCATAGCGGTTGTGCACGTATCCTTAGACTTGAGATCACCAAAGTTATCTTAAGTAGCAAGTAGTATACTTTGACTCCATAACCGATTACTTCCAACTAGAGGTGAACATAGTTAGGAGGTTGGGTATATCATGACCTACTTGAAGATAGTTGAGTGATTGACAAAGGATTCACCATCCCAGATTTATTAAGGGAAGTTATCTCGCATGATTCTATAATTACCTTGTTTAAAGAATCTCTAGCCAGAGTAATATGCCAAGATGGATAGAGATCCATGAAGGGCATTTTGGGAACAATGATTAAATTAATAGAACATACATAATTAGATTTATATGAGTTGACAGAAATACATACTTAGAATCTAATTGAGATAAGAGTGGTGAAAGGAGTAATTGCACGGTAACTGTTTCTATGGAAGGGTATAGTCAAACCACTTGACTTCCCTGACATTTGGGTAGTCATGATTCCTAGCTAGAGGCCAATCATGACTTGTATAATAGTCTATCATAAATATCAATAAGGATTGATAAAATGATTTAAAGAAGTTTAAATCATGTGAGTTTTTAATAGAACTCAAAATTACGTATTAGACTGCCAATATGGACAGGAACCCAATAGGTCACATATATATAGAGAAAAGGATAAAATGGTAAAAGGAGAAGGATAATAATATTTGATATTATTATGGGAATATAGAAATGAATAATAGAATAATTAATTAAAGATTTTAATTAATTATGATCAAGTAAAATTATTCGCAGAATTTTTTAGAAATGTTCTGTAAAATAGACCTGATTGAGATATTGTATTTCATAATTAATTATTATTGGACTATAAGTGTTATAAGGCTGATATAATAATTAATAGATCCATTGGAGTAATTAAAAGGGGCCCAAAGAATTGAGGTTGGAGCAAAAACCCTCCAAAGGAAGGGTTTCACGCCACCTCCTGGTAGAAGGCCTTAGAGGCCTAATTATTGGACCAAAAAAATTAAATATATTTTATAAGTGTTATGGAGCCTACGTATTTAATTTGGATGGATTTGGAATTCATTTGAGTGATTAAATCCAAGTGTATGCACAAAGGGCCTAGTTTGTGGGTTTTGTACATAGTCTTTTATGAAAGGACTTAAATTGGATTTAATTGAGCCCAAATAAATTATTAATAATTCCAGAAGCCCATTTAATATTTCTCCAGAAATTTTAAAGATCCCAATTCTATTATGAAGTTGGATTTTTAACCTAACTATAAAAATCCAAGTGATAGGATATTAGGGTTAAGGTGAACAATTAAGAGAAAAGAGTTTCTCTCTCTCTCTCAACCCTAATTGCCACCCCTTGCTAGCATCAAGAGGATTTCAGCCAGCCATTGTTCTCTTCCTTTGATAGTTCATTCAATCCTTCTCTAGTGTGAATTACTCATTGGAGGTGTTCAATTTTGGACACTGTGGTTTGCGACAATCCGGTGAGAAGGAAAATCAACTGTTCAACAAAAATCAAAGGTGATTTTTCTTATTCTCATTAATATTTATATTGTAAATTCATGGCAAGGTCAGATCTATTGGTTAAAAATTTTAAATTTCGCTTATGTATGAGATGTATGTAACCG
The DNA here is from genome assembly GCA_037975025.1 of Excoecaria agallocha. Taxonomy (NCBI): domain Eukaryota; kingdom Viridiplantae; phylum Streptophyta; class Magnoliopsida; order Malpighiales; family Euphorbiaceae; genus Excoecaria; species Excoecaria agallocha. The sequence continues at coordinate 6,009,938 of CM075820.1, forward strand.
ATAATTCCAACATGGTATCAGAGCCTCGGTTTTGCCATGAATCTACGATTCTATATTTTACGGAATAGTTTTTATTTTTGAGTTATTTATTTCATGAACTTTAAAATATCATATTTGATTGTTCATGAATGAGAAATATTGATTTCTGGATGTATGTGATCAAATATATAAAATGAAAAATAAAAACAATTCTTTTGAGAAAAGAACCATTGAGAATGGCGTGTAGGGTTTTATTTTTAATAAAGTCTAGGGGATGTTCTAAATTAATTTTTTATTGATCCACTCTAAGATCATTTTGATGATAATTTATATGTTTAATATGTTATATTAAGTCAAAGGATCAAACAAAATTAAAATCGAACAAGTTTTGCATGAAAACTAGTTTAGTCGAAAAGTTCGACAAATTGGTGTTTTTCGTGTGTTCTTGGTATGTTCTTGGTGTGTTCATGTTTAGATTGATTTTTAATCTTCTAAATATGATATATCTGATATATTAATGTGTTTTTAATTAATTTGATTAATTAAAATGGGCCTTAAATTAATTGGATTAATTTTAATTTATTAAAACCACTTAATGGCCTTAATTATGTTTACGAACTTGATTTAAATTAGTGAATGACTTGGTGGGCCCAATGAGCTAATTTAATTTAAATATTATAAACTAAAATTAATTTTATTAATGGGTTTTAAGAGCTAGAGTGGGCTTGGCTCATTCCAAAAGGCCCAAATGATCAAATAGACACAAAACTAGTTTGTGTGTGAACACATCTTAGGGTTTATTGTGTGGGTTTCGGCCTACCCTTATTTTAAGCCCAAAATTAATTTTTTAATTATTTAATATGACTAATTAATTAAATAATCAATTGATAATTAATTTATAATCAACTGTATTGATAATTAAGGCAAGAACACATGCATGCAAAAAGATTTCCTAAAATGGAAGTTTTCAAAATGGAAAAAGTTTCTTAATTTGATCACATTATTAAAATAACTCAAAAGTATGTTTCAAGAGTTGAAACAAAGTTAGTAATCCATTATATGTTTTACTTTATGCATTAGAAATGCATATAAAGGTGTATTATTGGCATGATGGATAGTTATGGATAAGGCCCAATGTGATTGAGCATAATGCATGTTTCAGCCCAATGAGGACTTTCATGTCTCGGCCACTTGTTTTTGGTTTGTATTTCTTTTCAAATTGTAATATATAATTAGATTACTTAGATTAGAATTAGAGATAGAGATGGAGACTACTATCAAGGAACAAGATTGACCGGATAGAAACCCAACAAGTTTGAAGATAATGTAATTATTTTTACTTATTTGAATCATGCATATTACCTAGGTTTGACCTTTTGATTTTCCTTTTGGTTTGGAGAAATCAATATAGTAATGTCCATAACTATACCATATTTGTATGCTTATATTTATGAGATAAATACAGGAAGCATACCAATGTATGCCAACCATGTATGATGAGACTTAATTAACTAAAATCCCTCAAACTAATACTAAGATATATAAGCCTTCCATTAATTTGATGAGAACCAGAGTCTTTATAGTGTGGGTTGTTGACCAAATTCAAGCTCACATTATATTAAATATGTTTGAATTTAATTAAATGGGTCATCTTAGCTAGCCTATTAGCTTGTTGACCAAAGTCAAGGCTAATGGTTCTAGAGGCAAGATTGGGGAATGCATATAGGATATGCATGTATCAAGAGTTGATAACCTAATGATCCAATAGTTATGTAGAGACACAATTGGTATAGAGATACCTATCTTTCATGGGTATGGATTTTTGATTTGTTAACCAAAGTGAAGGTCAAATTTTATATCAAGGATTGGATATTGGCCCACTAAAAAAAACCATCGGGTTTTCTCGGATTAAATAGTGAGGGCTATTGATTCATAATAAAATAGTAGGAGTAAATGGATTAATTAAATACCTAATTAATGCATACATATATATGAACATACTCTCATATGTTTTCTTTTTCACATCTAGGTCATCATCAAGAGCACATCAAACATTAATATACGATCAATCTTGGATAACAAGCTGGTTGTCAGCAACTATTCTGATTGGATCAGGCAAGTGAGAATTATTCTCAGAGCTAAAAAGATCCATTATGTCTTGGATAAAAATCCACCATCACTTCCATCAGATGATGCCATTGATGAGATCAAGGGCGCTTATCAAAAATACATGAGGATAGTGAAGCAGCAGCATGTCTGATGCGAGGTACTATGTCCTCAGAGCTTTAGAAGTAACATGAGATGATGGATGCTAGAACCATAATTTTGTATCTAGAGGAGCTTTATTCTTCTCAGGCTAGAACTGAGCAATATGAGATTGCTCGAGCTATATTTAGCTGCAAAATGGTGGAAGGCACTTCAGCTGCTACTCATGAATTGAAGATGTATGGATATATTGAGCATTTGAGTAGACTTGGCTATGTAATGGATAATGATCTATACATAGATTTAATCTTGTACTCGTTGGCTCCAAGTTATGCACCTTTCGTGCTTAACTTCAACATGAACAAGATCCAAGTGACCATTCTTGAGTTAATCAACATGCTCAAAACAGCTGATGGATCCTTCAAAAAGGATTCAAAAAGTGTCACGGTTGTCACTTCTGCTAAAGGCTAGAAGCAGAAAAAGAATAAGATGACCAAGGCACTGCCAAAGCATGGTGGGATTTCCAAGAAGAAGGTTGCCAAAAAAGAGAATCCCAAAGGAACTTGCTTCCATTATGGAAAAGATGGTCATTGGAAGCATAACTGCAAGGCCTATCTAGATTCTTTTAAGGAGAAGAAGTAAGTTGATGCTTCTATTTCAGGTATTCATATGATTGAAATTAATACTTATTCTATTACTTTAAAACAATCTTGGGTATTAGATACTGGATGTGGATCTCATTTGTGTAATAATCTACAGGGGGTTAGAAGCATTAGAAGAGTTGGAAAGGCAGAAATGTGTCCACAGTCAGCCACTGGACAAAACATCTCTACAATAGTTGTGGAGACTTACCATTTGCCTCTTTCAAGTGGATTGGTACTGGAGTTAAATAATTGTTATTATGTTCCAGCATTGTCCAAAAGTATTATTTCTTTCAGTTGTTTATTGAACGATTATGACTTTTCTTTAAAGGACAAGTGTTGTTACATTTTTAAGAATAATATATTTTATGCAAAAGCTATCATTGAGAATGGTATATTTGTTCTTGATTTAATTAAAGAAGTGCATAATGTGGATACCAAGAGAATGAAACAAGATAATCTAAATACCTCATATTTATGGCATTGTCGTTTAGGCCATATAAATGAGAAATACATGACCAAATTACACAAGTCGGGTGATTTGGGATCATTTGATTATGAATCATTTGACACATGTGAATCTTGTTTATTAGGAAAAATGACAAAGTTCCTTTTATTGGTAAAGGAGAACGAGCTAGAATGGTTTTGGACTTAATACATTCAAATGTATATGGTCCAATGACTACATATGCCAGAGGAGGTTATTCCTACTTCATTACTTTCATAGATGATTATTCCAGGTATGGATATATCTATCTAATGAAATATAAATCTGAAGCATTTGAAAAGTTCAAAGAATTCAGAAATGAAGTAGAGAAGAAACTTGACAAAAGTATTAAGACACTTAGATCAGATCGAGGTGGAGAATACTTAAGCCAAGAATTTCAAGATTATCTTAGAGATAATGGGATTTTATCTCAATGTACTCCACCATATACACCACAACACAATGGTGTATCTAAGAGGAGAAATCGAACACTATTAGATATGGTTCGATCCATGATGAGCCAAGCAGACTTGCCTAAGTCCTTTTGGGGATATGCACTAGAAACTGTTGTTTATGTGTTAAACAAAGTTCCTAGTAAATCAGTTGATGTTACTCCATATGAGATATGGAATAACAAGAAACCCACACTTTCTCATATGAAAGTATGGGGTTGTCCTGCTTATGTGAAGAGGACAATGTCAGACAAACTAGATGTTAAGTCTGACAAATGTTTATTTGTGGGATATCTAAAAGAAACGTTTGGATATTATTTCTACCATCCCGTAGAACAAAAGGTGTTTATTTCAAGGCATGTTGTCTTCTTAGAAAGAGAATTTCTCTTATAAGAGGACAGTGGGAGTAAAATTGAACTTGGTGAAGTTCAAGACTCACAAATAAAAGTAGATCAACCGATTGAAATCGAGACTAAATTTTATAATGATGAGATTATAGTTGAACCTAATTATACATAAAATCCTAGAAGATCTACTAGGATGCATTCTATCCCTGTGAGATATTGATTTCACATTGATTCGGATAGGGACATAACTGTAGTAGAGGACAATGAGCCTACAACCTATCAAGAAGTTTTGAACAGTTCAGAACATGATTTATGGCTTAAGGCTATGCAGTCTGAAATGGACTCCATGTATAAGAATAAAGTATGGACTTTAACTCAACCACCTAAAGGGATAAAACCCATAGGGTGCAAATGGGTTTTCAAAAAGAAGACCGACATGGAAGGTAATATAGTTACCTATAAAGCTCACTTAGTAGCAAAAAGCTATTGTCAAAAAGAAGGTATTGACTATAATGAAACCTTTTCTCCTATAGTGATGCTTAAGTCTATAAGAATACTTTTAGCCATTGCAGCTCATTATGATTATGAGATTTGGCAAATGGATGTGAAGACAGCTTTCCTAAAAGAAAATTTGACTGATGATGTGTATATGACACAACCAGAAGGGTTCACATCAAGAAATGGCGAAAAGGTATGTAAGCTTCAAAGATCCATTTATGAATTGAAGCAAGCCTCTAGGAGCTAGAACATACAATTCAATGAGACAATCAAAGAGTTTGATTTCTCACAGAATGAAGATGAACCTTGTGTGTATAAAAAGGGTTAGTGGGAGTGCAATTGTCTTCCTAGTTCTATATGTGGATGCATATTAATCATTGGAAATGACATTTCTCCTCTCTAATCTATTAAAATATGGTTATCCAAGCAATTCTCCATGAAAGACCTTGGAGAAGCATCCTATATTCTGGGAATAAGGATCTATAGAGATAGATCTAATAGGTTGCTAGGTCTTTCTCAAAGTACATATATAGATAAAGCATTGAAAAGGTTCAATATGGATCTCTCTAAAATTTATATTTGACAAGGTAAGGCTCTAAAATTGATTTAAATGTCTTTATATTTTAGCGGTTTCGAGGATCATTCAAAACCAAAGCACTTTAAGTTAACTAGCTAAGCACATTACATCATATTGTTTAAACTGTAGGTTTAAATTTTTATTACTTGCGTTCATACTATGGTGGTTTATTTAAATATGGTGACCTGATAATATTAATACTCATTACATTAATACTTTTATAATTATCATGTACATTTAAATCAGTTATATACCTTATAAAACTCTATCACTTTTTCCTTTATGTGAAATAACCATACGATAAGGTATTTATTATTAATAGCTTGTCGTTACTCTAATAAATGATTTGCTATAATATTAACCTTTTAGTTATCTTATTTATAGTCTATTAAATCATATTAGCCAAGATTAACACTGTTTAAAGGTTCTTTCATAATTTAACAGCTTATTTTGACTACGCAATTATCTCTTACCATTAACTAAATTATTGTGACTGAAACCTATCATCACATATTTCCATTTTAAATTATCATGTTAACTACATAAAATTAAATTCATATAATTACATAAGCTTATTCCAATACACAAGCTAATCTTATTTTGAGATTAACTCCCATTTTAATATTTTGATACCCTAACCCTATACTTTTCTACCAATATATCATGACCAAATAATATAAGCATGCATATGTAAATACAATATTGCAAGTAAGCATCCAAAGTTAAACTTGCCCCTGCTCACATCATATGTTTTAAACCATTACTATCAATCAATGCTCACGTTGCTTGTTCACGTACTTACTATTTAAACATGTTCTTTTAACTTATATTAAATTTCACAATAGGGTACCTATATACCTTAATACATCTTTAAACTATATCGAAATAAGAGAGGGACAAGCTATAATAAGCCAACACTAGACAACAATCTTCTATAACTGCTTATTTCTATACTCTTATTGGCCAGAACCGCCTAAACCAAGACGCTCTGATACCAAAAATGCAAGGACTACACTACTCTATCCGGATTACTGTTACTTATCTTAATATTTTAATAAACAATACATATAATAAACATAATACATTCTTTTACTACATAATTAGTTCTTCTTTGACATTTTAGTATATACATTTTAACAAGTTGCATAAACATATATTATGTTACATCGTAAACATATTTTGAATTAATAGTTATAAAACATGTTCATTACAATATTTTCATAGATTTACATAAAACAAAAGAGAAAACAATACAATTTAGACATCCTAAACTTCTTTTCCTAGCTGGTGTTGGCCTTGTCCCTGAAGCAACAACATCTTGAACCTACATGAATAAACACCCGTGATAAGCTATAAAGCTTAGTGGAGAACAATACATGTAGGAACAGCCACTCACAGTGATTGTTTTCAAGCACACAATAAACAATAATAAAGTCAAGATATTATAATTAACATGTAAGAGTTATAATATAACTCACATAGCAGATTTAATGTTATAACTTTACTGTATGAAAATAAATCATAATAAAATAATGAAATCTTTATCAATATAACATAAATACACATTGTTCATTTCAAACTATGAAATGCCTGCTAAAGTCCTATGGGTGTGGATAACGGCTGCGGTGGATAGCCGAAGGTATCGAATCTGTGGATGCCCGAAGGTATCGAATCTGCGGTCTCATGTAGAGACAAACTGTGGACTCATAAGAGTCAGACTATAGCAGCTATGACTGTAACCCTATAGGCATGTCTATCTATCCACAACCAAGTTTTATATGCAGGCAAATAATCATATCATATATGTCGTCAATTCATATTAGTGTATTCCACTATAAAGTAGAATAATTCAAGGTAATATAACATACTATGATTCTCAGCTATCACCATATATACACGTATACAATCATCATTACCATATAATTGTGCTATTTCATAAATTTACATTTAAGTAAACACGTACAAGCATCATATATTACAATATAAATATTGCCTTAGCATTTCTTATACATTTAGTATAATGAATGTTTTACATTATCATACATTCCATATTTAGAGTGAACTATGTGATTAAAGAAAATAGTAGTTGATCTTATACCACAAATGGGGTTTTAACTTTCAAGTTCTAAACTTTGAAGGAGGGTCACGGTTACTACCAATTCATAGTAACCGTGGCCTAAGTTATGATTTAGGGGTCACGGTTACTATGAAATTCATGGTAACCGTGACCTAGTTACACTTTTGGGTTTGGATTACACCCGAACTACTTTACGGTCATTATTGGATGAGTAATAACCGTGTTCTATACTTTTTAAAGGGATCATGGTTACTATGAAATATTTAGTAATCGTGAAGTAAGTCATCTTTAGGCTCTGGACTGAAAATGGGATACCTCATGTTTACTATGAAAAACCTAGTAACCGTGAGGCCCAAATCATCCAGAGACAGATTTTCTGTCTCGACTTCTATACCGATTTTGACCCAGAAAACATCATTTTTAGAGAAATATTTCTTCTACAAAGTTGTAGATATATCTTTCTAGTTTCCAAAAAATCAAAAATCAACCCAATCAGAGCTATAAATCTCAATCTATTCAAGAAAAACCACAGGCTACTCCCAATGACAGGGGCAGCAGTCAAGAACCGGATTCAAGCCTATTTTTCTCTATCATAAAAATTTATTCAGATTTTGTGTTCTTCATATGAAATGAAGATATGTGAGTATAGTTTCATATCCAACTAGAATTTATTAATTCCAATCACTATAACTCAAGATATCATTAAAATAGTGAAGACTGGTCTAATGAACCCTAAAACATTTTTTCCCTTATCTTTGTCACCCCTTCCTATTTCGATTTTCAATTAAGTCTAACCTCACTTTTTCATGATATTTACTTACTATAACATCAAATACTACTATTATTGCATCATATATACATGATAAACAAACACACAAGCAAAGTTGAGTTCCCATACCTCTTTAAGCTCCACCAATCTCTCTCTCTTCCTTATCTTCTCCTTCCTTTCTCTTGCTCTTCATCTCTCCTTGATCCTAGCCTTATGTTTCTGTAAAATACTTCTCTCTCTCTCTATTATCTATAACCATTTCCTCACTTAGAGAACAAAAGCATCTTTAAGGAGAAGAGAAGAAAATGATGAAGAAAGAAAAGAAAGGAAACAAAACAAAATAAAATTTTCTTGGCCAAAATGGCCGGCCACCACAAGGAAAAGAAGACCAAATTTTCCTTCTCTCCTCCTTTTCCTTCCAAGTGCTTTGTTCCTATTGGAGGATAATAAAAATCTTGGTAAAATTCATTTTAGTCCCTCTTTATATTTTTGTTTCTTACTTTAATCTATAACCTTTCACTTATTACATTTCTACCATAAAACTTTTACTTTAACTTTTCAATTAAATCCCTAATTTGCAATTTTCCTTAATTAATCATGTAATTAACCTCTGTCTTATGCAAAACGACCATCTATCTCGCTTAGGATATCATTAGGGGTATTACAATTCTCTCCCCCTAAAAGAATTTTGTCCTCGAAATTCATACCTATACATCAAAGATGGTCATATAACACCACCATATCTATACTTCTATCTATACTCATATATTCATCTCAATTAACTTACATTCTATACTGTCTCTAATGGCTCTACTAGTTCACTGCTGATTTCATATACATTTCTATACTGTATCACACTTTGAATTCAATCTATCTTTTCTCTATCTCTTTATAACTATAACACTCTCTTGACTTTGTCTTTACTTTGATTTGCTTTTCTTATAACTCTATCTCTAAATGAAGATAATTTAATCAGATGATCATATCATTACTATGCTCAACGTATATCTGTCGGTTTTCCTTTTTCAGTCGGGGCCAAATACATGTCATATGATGCTGTGTTGTATGAGTAAATGATGCTTCATGTATGCAATGAAGTGCAAATATGCAATGCACCTATTTTACCCCATTCCTACTGTAACATATTTCATCAATTGCCCATGATTGTGAAGGAAATACTGACAAGTTTACAGAGCACAGTAATTAACCTCAAATTTTCCATAGTAACTCCATATATATTTGCATATATATACTGTTACATCTTAGCTTCATAATCTATTCTATAGACATAATCTTTGATATACATGTACTTAACCTCTATACCCTTTTCATGCACCACAAAAAAATAGTTTCTATACCTATCTTTTACTTTCCAATTCAAACCTAAAATCTCATTTCCATACCATCATATACATATACATATACATATTCCATTATCCAAAATCTATCAATATTCAACTGGCATATTCACTATAATTTAATAAATACTTATCATCATCATATTCACTGCTAACTTAATTTATCCTTATCATAGAACTTCTTAATAAACTTGTAAACTTATAATATTCTATTCATGATTTAGCAGTGTTCTAATATTAAATAGATGAGTACACAGGAGGAGAAATGAACATATAATTGTACACTGTAAGAAGAATAAGGTCATAAGTAACCAAGAAAAGAAATGTTGTAAACCATATGCGATTGGGCAAAACAGAAAACTAAGGGCTATATATATATATATATAAGGGACTGAGAGTCATGTGTTCGATCGGGCAAAGAAAAACTGAAACTCATATATCCAATCGGTTAAAGAGGAACTAAAACCAAACCATATACCCGATCAGATCAGAAAAACAATATTGAAATTCAAACCCGGTCGGTAAAGCAATACTGAAAATCATATCCGATCCGAAAACAAGAAAGGCCAAATGAAACGTAAACAATCATGTAAAGAAAACAAAGGCCATGCACAATTGGGTAAAGAAGAAAGGAAGAACGAATTTGTCATACATGGCTGCACAAGAAAAAGAGAAGGCTATAAGCGGCCATCCTATAAGACTCGGCACTCACTAGCTGATAAATCTAGATACCCCTATTAAGCCCTCTATCGCTATTGCTGAAATTTCATCTTAAGATACTATAAAAGGATTTGAGTCACTTAGACTCAAATTATTAGGCTCATTTAACATACAGATATTATATAATTTCTCGGTATGTTTTATACATTTAAACTTGTGCAAAAATTTCTATGATTAAAACCAATCATGAGTACTATCAATGATACAGGTTAATTATACTCTAATGCTTACACTATACCTATACTTTAAAAATATAACGTTTTCAATCAGTAATGAAATCCTATATTTAATTTAGCACCCATAATTTCTATTTTTCATATATTGATCTATATACATATATATAATACATGTATTAGAAAAACCCAATTAAACATGATATTCCATAAACATATGTCTTACTATACTAACATAGACTATGATGCAATTATATTGAAACTTAGCCTACTTAAGTTCTAGAGGTGGATAACAAAATCGGTGGATACTCGAGGGTATCAAAACGGTGGATATCCGAAGATATCAAAACTATAGATCCAAATAGGAACAACTGTACAGTGTACCAGTCAAAAACCCAAATGGGGCTGTGCATGATCTAAATGGTGGCAATTGCAATATCCTTATAGGCGCTTATTTGTCTACATTCTAGACTCTACACAGGCAGTTAAATTTCTTTACTTTATTTAACAATGCTTTGCTTTACTCCATTTAATCGAATACATATATGTACATGTATAGCCATGTACCAAGTAATCATAATCGTATCTATGTTACTATATAATAATGAGTAAAGTATCATGTATTATTTACTCATATATCAAGGTCACACCATTCAGATAGTTTATACTTATGAATAACCATAAACATTATGATATTTATATACATACCAGATTGTCACCAATTAACATGTCAAGAACAGGTAGTTTATCATGTGATCATAATCATAGCATAACACTCTCCATCATGCTTACTACTTTCACTATTTTGCTTGAACAATTCTTTATCATTTTATGAAAGCATACCTTTCCCCAATTTATTAACATGTTTAACCAAGAACATTCTTATCTATCATCAGTGTATGCCTAAATACTTACCACATAATAATAATATCTATTTTTCATGAACGTATATGCACATAGGTATATACAAGTGACTTAAGCACAATATCACTTATTCATTCAAGTATACACCAATTATAAACACTATAACATCTTCATATAATTATGTCCATACTCATAAACGGGGAAGCTACAGTAGGAAACTTTCATAAATACATATTAGCATATATTTATAAAAGCGTACCTATACTACTAGTACTTGCTTAAACACTGTAATATATATTACTCATCGGATTGTGGTCACGTCATTCAATTGCATTAAACTTTTTTTAAATTCTTAATTAGTTCACACAAAAAATTACCTTCATATCCCTTAATAGTTAGACATATCAATACATAATCATATAAAAATAATACCTAGACTTATATGATCAATATATTATAGAAAATACATAATTAGATTTATATGAGTTGATAGAAATTCATATTCAGAATCTAATTGAGATAAGAGTGGTGAAAGGAGTAATTGCATGGTAACTGTTTCTATAGAAGGGCATGTCAAACTACCTGACTTTCCTGACATTTGGGTAGTCATGATGCCTAGCTAGAGGCCAATCATGACTTGTATAATAGTCTATCATAAATATCAATAGGGATTGATAAAATGATATAAAGAAGTTTAAATCATGTGAATTTTGAATAGAACTCACAATTACATATTATACTGCCAATATGGACAGGAACCTAATAGGTCACACACATATAGAGAAAAGGATAAAATAGTAAAATGACAACGATAATAATATTTGATATTATTATGGGAATAGAGAAATGAATTATAGAATCATTAAATAAAGAGTTTAATTAATTATGATCAAGTAAAATTGTTCGCAGAACTTTTTAGAAATGTTCTATAAAAGGAACCTAATTGAGATATTGTATTTTATAATTAATTATTATTGGACCATAAGTATTATAGGGCTAATATAATAATTAATAGATCCATTGTAGTAATTAAAAATGGCCCAAAGAATTGAGGTTGGCGTAGAAAGCCTTCAAAGGAAGGGTTTCATGCCACCTTCTGGTAGAAGGCCTTAGAGGCCTAATTCTTGGACCAAAATAAATTAAATATATTTTATAAGTATTATGGAGCCTACATATTTAATTTGGATGGATTTAGAATTCATTTGAGTGATTAAATCTAAGTATATGCACAAAAGGCCTAGTTTATGGGTTTTGTGCATAGTCTTTTATGAAAGGACTTAAATTGGATTTAATTGAGCCCAAATAAATTATTAATAATTCCAGAAGCCCATTTAATATTTCTCCAGCAATTTTAAAGATCCCAATCCTATTATGAAGTTGGATTTTTAACCTAACTATAAAAATTCAAGTGATAGGGTATTAGGGTTAAGGTGAACAATTAAGAGAAAAGAGTTTCTCTCACTCTCTCAACCCTAGCCGCCACCCCTTGCTAGCATCAAGGGGATTTCGGCCAGCTCTTGTTCTCTTCCTTTGATAGTTCATTCAATCTTTCTCTAGTGTGAATTGCTCATTGGAGGTGTTCAACTTTGAACACTGTGGTTTGCGACAACCCGATGAGAAGGAAAATTAACTGTTCAACAAAAATCAAAGGTGATTTTTCTTATTCTCATTAATATGTATATTGTAAATTCATGGCAAGATCAGATTTATTGATTAAAAATTTTAAATTCTTCTTATGTATGAGATGCATGTAACCGATAATTCCAACACCTACACGAGTTTGATGTTGAATATATCACTCAAAAAACCATCAAAGGAAGAGCGGTGGCAGAATTTTTAGTAGGCTAGCCTTTAAAGGGTGAAGAAATATCCTACGAATTTCCCGATGAGCATGTTAGTGCCATAGCAATTCAAGGGTGGCAAGTATTCTTTGATGGAGCCATAAACAATAATGGTACAGGAATAGGAGTGATCCTGATAACTCCTAAGGAAAAAAGTTACCCTGAGCAAAAAAGCTCAGTTATAAAGCTAATAATCATTAAGCTGAATATGAAAAGTGTCTTTGGATTGAAAGCCCTGCTGGCCTTGGGGACAAAGAACACCGAGGTTTACGGTGACTTATCCTTTGTGATTTACCAAGTAAATGGTGAATGAGCAATAAAAAAAGAACAGTTGGTGCCTTATACAAGATATTTGAAAGTATTAGCTGATTAGCTTAAGGTTTGTACTTTTAAGCATGTTTCCCAAGATGAAAACCAATTGGCTAATGCTTTAGTGACACTGTTGTTGATGTTGGATAATCTAGAAGGGGTAAGTATGAAGCTTATATTAATCTTTGGCTCCAAAAAACCATGCTTTGAGGTGGAACGAGTGATAGATATCGAGGCAGATGATAGAAAGCCTTGGTATTTTGATATTTAGAACTACCTTGAGAAATATGTATTTCCTGAATGGGCCACGAAAAAAGATCAAAGAATACTACGCAAATTATCCACTCAGTTCATCACTATGAATGGGGTGCTCTATAAAAGACAAACAGACGGTTTGCAATTAAGGTGTATAGATGAGAAGGAAGCCAAGAAGGTCATGAAAGAAGTTCACATTGGGGTTTGTGGTGCTCATATAAATGGTTTAGCCTTGGCTACAAAGATAATGCGCCATGGGTTCTTTTGGCTAACCATGGATACTAATTGCTCTAAATATGTGAAGGAATGTCAGTTGCGCTAGCAATATGTTGATCTAAGGCATATACTAGTGTCAAAATTGTGCAACCTTACTCCATAATGGCTGTTTACTGCTTAGGGTATAGATATCATAGGAATGATCCATCCACCCATGTCGAATTGGCACAGGTTCATCTTGGTGACTATTGACTACTTCTCAAAATGCATAGAGGAAGAGTCTTTCAAGAATTTGGGTGCTGGAGAAATGGCAAAGTTTATTGAAAAGAATTTGATATACAGGTACAAGCTCCCATATCATATCATGTCTGACAATGGATCCCATTTTCAAAGGGAGACTGAACATATGCTCAAAAAGTATGAGGTTCAATACCATAAATCTTTGTTGTATCACCGTCAGGCAAATGGAGCGATTAAAGCATCCCTGTGGGTTGAAAATTGGTAAACGGTGGCCTTACTAAAATTGGGTGCCTCGCTAGGGTAAAAACTAAAAAAAAACATCTTGGGCAAAAATTAGAGGCAAAGTGAAAATGTTCAATCAAGAAAACCCGAAAGGGCTGATTGATAACAGGGGAAAGATACTTTTAAGATTTAGTGCTATGAATGAGTAAAGTTTTGTACTTTTAAAACAAATGTTGAAACAGTGATCATGTATGATGAAAACATGTAGAAATATTATCATATGTAATGAAAACTCGTACATTAATATAAATAAGAGCAGTTTATTATACATACTCTGAGTTGTTTTGTTCGATGTAAACAGTAGCACATTTTTATTTTACATTATATGTTTGAGTCTAAGGATCATCTTCTACTACTTCCACTTAAGCCTCGTCTCAGCCATTGTGCTCTGTTATCAATTGAGGGACTATATATGTAACACCCTCTATACAATTATCAAGTCCATATTATTTTATTAATATTTCTACTACAGTTAATTTATTATTTAATTTAAAAAAATCTGGCAGTATGACGGCTTAACATTCATGCTGCCCAAACCTGCAATATTCAAATTACACTTCCAAAAATCATTCCTCCAACTCCCAAACTTCAAACAGTCAACACAGCATTTCAATATAATTCATCATGCAGTCAAATAAAGGTATCTCTTTAAGCACACCAACCATTAAATTTACTCCAGTCACAAGTTATTACAGATCAACTCCATAAAATACTTGGAGAATTATGCGAGATTTTTTTTAACCCAAAAAGATAACAAAAAGTTCTTCTACTCTGTACATGCCACTGTTGATCTTCGGTGTTAGCTGGCTACACCTGTCCCTACGCATAGTCACAGTAAACTATACGCTAAGTAACATAGTCACTTAGTGGTAGATACATTTATATAAAATTTCACTTAATATATCATATGCGTTTAAATCAATAAATTTGTTAATAATTTGATTAAATTTCCAATTTTCATAAATTCCAAATTTATTCTCCTTGTCTTGAAATTTTCTCCTAATTGGTTCCAAAATTTTCTTTCATATTTAATTTCACAATTTCTCTAATTTAAGTAAAAAATTACAATTGTACCCCTGAAGTTTGACTTTTCCATTTTAACCTAATTTTGACCTTTTATCCATTGACTTTTCCTCCAGTTAACCAATTCAACTCCAAATTTGACTCGGTTGACTTCTTTTGACTTTTATTTCCCTTTTATTACACAAATTACATTTCAATCCTTAAAATTCTTTCCTTAGATGAAAAATTATCGTTTAGTCCCTGCGACTTTCGTTAATTATTGTTTTGCTCTTTTTAATCAAATTACCCTTCTTGACCATTTTAATCACATTTTTACCACTGATTGACCATTTTGCCCTCAGTTAATCGTGCAATTATGTTTTTGCCCTTATTAAGCATATATACCCCATTTTTCACCTTATTTCATTCCTATTCACATTTTTAATATTTTAAAAGCCGTAAATGCTCCTATTTCATAGTTTTCTGCAAAATTACTATTTTTCTCCAAGTTGTAAACGGTAGGAAAATCATGAACTAAATAAGCAGATGAGCAAATCCAGTAGGCGGGAGCAACCATACCACTAAGGTATAATGCTACTCCTCAGTATGTCAGTGTAATGAGTCGGCTAACAGTATATTCTCATTTTTTCAGTACAGTAACAGTAAGTAACAGTAAAGCAACAGTACAGTGTACAGAACACCGTGGAATAAGTGCCCCTATGGCTAGCCATACTATCCTAGAATCCTAGGTTACCCATTAAATACTAAGGGCATGATAAATCATTACATTTTTATACTTCACATTATCTTTTCACTGTTATACATAATAAACACATTATGTTAACATTGTCATGATTCCATTTCTATTCATTCAAGCTCATTACTTGTACATTTCGCAATTATACACACATTAATACAAAAATATAATCAAAACATGCCATTATCCACACATATACCATTTGGCCACTTAAAGGCCTCACACTTACATATTGTTTTTGTAATGGCCTCAATATCGGGTCAGCCGTGAATAGTACTTTCCGGCAGTGAATAGTATTTTTCGGGCCCAAAAGGACATCAGGAAGTTGAAAATATTTTATTGGACCATTTGAAATAAATAGTTATGGTGAGTCTAGGGTTGAAATTTGAAGTGAATTTGAGGTCAAATGGGCCTCCAAAAGTCAAAAATACGAAAAATGTATCCAGTCAATTTTCCTGGTAGGGAAGGGAATTTGATTTTGCTTAAATAATTAAAAATAGTAAAAGAACTCCGAATATCATCAAATTTTGCGTATCTACATGAATTTTTATGTAGATTATTTTGGTGATGAAAATTGAATTTTTCGGTGACTCCGGTAGTTATCGAATAGGATCGATAAGTTTGAATCGGACCGATAACGGACTTCGATTGAGCAAAAAATTTATGTCCTACCTATTTTTGATGTTTTAAGAATGATGGAATCAAAATTTAAGTAATTTGAAGTGAGAAAGATAGAGATTTTGGTTTGGGCCAAAAATGACTTAAAATGGGCTTAATTTTATACTTGGGTTAAGCCCATTAGTTAAGCCCTTAATTAGGCCCATTTGAGAGATATAAAAGGAGACAAAATCTGTAGAAATCTCCAGATTTTGCTGGCTCCATCTTCCTCTCCTTAGGTGGCCGAACCACCTTCTCTCCCTCTCTCTCTTTGATTTCTTCTTCTTCTACCTCAAATTTCTCATAAAACTCAACATAAGAAATAAATTTCTAGCTCTCTAGATCACCCTAGTGATCTTAATCAAGTGATTTGAGTAAAGGAAGGCTATTAATCAAGGGATTGAAGAAAATAGGGTAAGTTGGAGTTTATGAATTTTAGTGTTTTAAATTATTTCTTTGATGTTTTCCCATAGATTTTGAGGTCTAGATAATGAATATGAGCTTGGATTTGTCATTTGAGGACAAAAATTTGATGTTAGGAAGCTTGAAGATTTCGGCCAAGGAGGAGATTGTGGATGGATGGAGTTATGCTTGGTGCCAAGTAAAGAAAAGTGAAACTTAAGGAAGCTAAAGCTTGAGAAAAAGGTAAGTGACTACAAAATCTATTAATTTCCCTTTTTTGTGAAGACATTCCTTTGATGTAATTAGGTTAAAAATTTTTAAATTGCTTAATTAATGACATTTATTTAGGGTAAATGAAATTGAACCTTAGAGAATATGAAATAAAAGATTAAAAGGGAAAAAGAAAATGTTTTAGGTGGAATTTTGTGATGGCCGAATATTGTAGTAAGGGAAAATGAAGGAATATTTGCATGAAAATAATATATGTTAGTCTAAATTAATTGTATAAATGATAAATGGTGCCTTTAAATTTTTAGTGAATTATTGGAATTTATTTTGAATTTTTAAAGCCTATGTATTGGTTATGTCCATAGTGAAAATTGTGAAATAATGAAGAATAATTGATTATGTTAGTGGAGAATGATGCTAAATAATGAATAATGCATAAATAAATTTTATTGGAATTTATTGAATTGATTTGGATATTATTGGAATTTTTAGGTGAACATGTACAATGAAAATAATTGAATTTTTAATGCATAAGCGTATAAAAATAACTAAAGTGATGAATAAATATGAAAAATATTTTAATATCAATGACGAGAAATAAAAAGTCAACCGATGAATTTTTCGAAATAATTATTGGGTCATGAAAATAATAAGAATCATGAATTATTGGTAAATAATTCATAAATAATCGAAAATGATGAAAATAAATTAATACGTAAATAAAAGAAAGATAAAATGAGTTTTGAATAGAAAAAGGATTTAAATGAAGGAAAATAAAAGTTTTGGGACAAAATGATAATTTTACTAATGTAAGTGATTAACACGTAGAAATAAGTAAAAAATACTTAATAAGGGTAAAATGGTAATTTCAAAGGCCTAACGATTTCGAAAGATAGAATTTCCATGGTTTAAGGACTAAAATGTAATTTTACTCAAAATGGTAAAATAAAGAATTAAAAGATGAATAATAAAGGAAATTGTATAATAAAAATGAAAATAAATGATTATAATGGCAAAATCGTAATTATGAATTTGAAATGAATAAATCAATAGAAAAAGTTAAATTATGTATTTTTGAGTTATAAAATAATAAATTATATTAATAGAGTTCCTAATTGAATAAAAAGTAGGAACATAAAAATGTGACTAATTTATCAAAATAAATTAGTCAACAAAAAGTATTAAGAGAATAAATTATTATAAAATTAATTCGCCAAACGAAATAAAAGTCGGCATATCGAATAATTGAAAAATTAAACTGAAAAAGGAAAAACTGTAAAAACGTCAAGCCTAAAAGTATTAAAAATGATTTGCAAAGAAGTATACAAGAAAAATAAAAGAAAAGTCAGAATTTGTGTAAAAGATCGAAAAATCCAAGTGTTTGAGTGAATTATTAACAAATAATTCACAACAGTGATTTGAAAAGACAAAGTGAAAGAAAATATGTAAATTACTGAAAAGTCTAAGTATCTGTGTGAATTATCGAAGGATAATTCACAAAAATGATCTGAAAAGATAAAGTCAATAATATGACAAAAAGTTATTGAATATCCGATAAGACAAAAAGAGTGTATTTGATCATAATAAAATGTATAAAAGAATAAAATAAAGAAATTAAGAATTTTTAAATATTTAAAGTAATTGCAAATGTGATTGATTGTGTTTGCCCTTAGCGATAGACAGGTATTAGATTCTAATTTTGGATATAATTGGCTAGCCATAAGGACACCTCTGTACCGCGGTGCAAGTCATGGCGACTTGCTTAGCTATGGGCGGGATCTTTGATCTCCATAGCTTCATTGAAAGTGAAAGTGTATATGTTTCTGCTCTGTGAGACTTGATCTTTCGAGATCATTTCTCTATCTGTTTAGTGGGACCTTCGGGTCCAGTCCCGAGTATCCTTTGTGAGAAACTTGTTATATTGCACTAGGGGCACATCGAAATGAATAAATAAGTATTGTTTAATCGAATTGAATACGAATAGTTATAAAAAAACGATTCATTTGAAATAAAATGCAAAGATCAAATAAATTTGTAAAGATTTCTGAAAAAGGGTAATTAGAAAGAGAAAGAAAAGAAAGATTTTATATGATTAAATTATTAAATCAATGCTTAATTAAGTTTCTATAAGAATTTAGAATGTATTTTGTTTTTCATGGAAAAAAATAATAAATTTGATTAATTGGTATTTCTCGTACCAATTACTATTGTAGGAAGAAATAAATTTGAAAAAGAAAACAAGGTTAATTTCCTGCTTAAAGTGAAAAAGTGATGATTTTGATATGAAGTAAACTTATTGCTTACGTAATATTTTTCTGAAAGAAAAGTTATTTGAAAAGTAAAATAATTGAAAGACACATAATTGACCAATGAAAAAGAAGTAAAAGAAATGCGTCTTAATAAGTATTTGACTGAAAATAATATATATAAATGAAGGAAAGAGAATTTGACTGCAAAGTGTCCCGAAATATCTATATCACTTTGCAATAAAACTTAAAAGCCTTTAATTAGTAATGTATTTATTAGTTAAAGGTTAAAGCAAAAATAAAAGAATAAATCGCAGGAAGTATAATTAGAGTACAGATTGAATAATTGTCCAGTAAACCAAGAATTTAAGTAATTTATTTTGATACTAGTAATGACACGAGTACCAATACATATTACTAAATAAAATAATAGTTAAATTGCTGTGGCTAAAGGTTAAATCGAAATTATTGATAAAAGAAAAAGTTATAGTAAACATTAACGTAAAAGTAAAAGTAAATTCGATAATTGTTCCACCTAAAAGAAATACTGCAAAGAAAAGTTGTAAGTTTAGAAACAAAAGACCAATAGTTATCAGAATATGAAATAATAACAAGATTAGTATAACGGAAATAAAGGGAAATGCTTAATGTAATAAGAATAGTAGAAGCATAAAGTAATGAAGTTATGCTTATTCTTGGGAAATTCTTGGATTAATAGTCACCACTGGGCATATTTAATGCTCAGCACGTAGTGTTTACTGCGTGCAGGTTCTGAAGAGTTGCGGGAGCACAGTACATGGAAAGATCAGATCGAAAGAGAAGATTTTTGTATTAGTTAGTGTAAGCTTTTGGCATGTATATACTTAGACTATTAAGGTAAAAGTTTGTATGATATTTTGGTTATATGTTTATTTGTCTTGAATGTATGGATTAATATAAGTTTTGATTTGATGATTAATAATTGATCATAAGACTGTTATTTGATTCTGTAATTACTGTATAAGTTTTTCGAGTGGATTAATTTGTTTAGAAAAAAAAACTTACCGTCTTCAGCCAAGTTTCGTTTCAGAAAGTACTGTTCCGAGAAGGGTGTTACATTTAGTGGTATCAGAGCAAAGGTTTGAGCGGTTCTAAGATCGGAGTGGGATAAGGATAAGTGATAGGTTTGTCTGTATATACATGCCAATTATAAGGAAATATGTGTTAAGTAATCTGAATGGTACTTGCTCCCCTATCTGTGTTAAAGTGGAAGAGTTGACATTTGACTGAGATTGTCAAGTATGAAAGGATTGATTTTGCATGATAGAAATGATAGTGAATGAGAATGGAAGTATTGCTGCTTGAGACGTCATGAGAGTCAAATCAGGAAAAAAAAAAAGTTGACTGACATTAAGTGAAAATGTGAGAGCTTAAGTATCTATATGGATGAGAACAGTTAAAAGAAGCACAAGATGAAGAGTGTGATAGAAATAGAAAGGAATTGTATTGTGAGTACGGATAAATTGTACGGGATAAGGAGATACTTTGATTGGATTGTTTTGGTTTAAGAATGCTAGTGAGCAAATTGGTATAAGTTAAGGTTGTTTAAGATGCTATATATATATATATATATATATATATCTGTCAGTGATTTCCTTATAGGAGTGGGGATTTGATTGTATTTCTCATAGCTCTGGGATGGGCTATGATCTCTGCATTATATGAGGATACTTGACAGTATTCTATCTGCATACATGAAATCATACATTCATTGCATGGCATTTCATATTGTTTGACAGCATCTGATATGCATTATACTGTATGTTTAGGCCCCACTTGATAGGATGAAACTGACAGGAGATATAATGAGCATAAGGATAACCTAAGAATGAGATAAGAACTAGTGTGCTTAAGATTGTTTTCCAATTTTGATGTGACCATTGTGAGATATTGGTCATGTCAATTAAATTTATCAGTATACTGACCCTGTTGGTGAATCGATGGAAAGGATAGGTGTAAATGGTTAATGATAATGTTTTTGGTTTTCGGGCTGTGAGAGCCAGTTTAAGTTTGACTCCAGATGGGAGTGTTTAACTGGAAAATAAGTGAAACTGATTTTGTACAGCAGGTGAGGACAGTAATTCTGAAAGGAAAAGTTTATGTAGTAGTCATTGTGAGTAAATCGAAAGATTCTTACTCAAGTTCATTGAAATAGTAATGCCTGACATCCTGTAAGTGATCAGGTGTGCCAGGATTAAAAGCTTAATTCTGGAAGCCATATTGGAAGTGAAATGTGACGGATATAAGTAAATGTTAAATGTATTGATATATGGACGCAGAGCATTAAACTTATTTGAGAATTGCTCTGACTTGTAATGGTATTTGTTTAGAAGTGGAATAATGTGATTAAAGAATATGTCAACGGATTTGTTAAGTGTCAAAAGAGGAAGATTGGTAATGTCTCAGTATTGACATAGTGATTCACCTTTGACTAAGGATTAGTCAGACTGAATGTTTCAAATATTGAAAGAAAGAGTATGGTAAAGTGTATGGAATTGTGGCAATGACTGTGAAAAGTGATTATTTATAGTAGAATTCAACTCTTATTAAGATGATATGTTTAGAAAAGAGAAACTGATAAAGATCGACTAATTTTAAATGTAAGTGAGTTTCTTTGGGAGAGGTATTTTGGACTTATGAAGTGTGAAAGAAGTTTGGTAGCAACTGTATGACATCCTCTACAATGTGTTATAAGTAAATTTCGAGGACGAAATTTCTTTTAATAGGGGAGAATTGTAATGGCCTCAATACCGGGTCAGCCGTGAATAGTACTTTTCGGCAGTGAATAGTGTTTTTCGGGTCCGAAAGGACACCTGGATGTTGAAAATATTTTATTGGACCATTTGAAAGGAATAGTTATGGTGAGTCTAGGGTTGAAATTTGAAGTGAATTTGAGGTCAAATGGACCTCCAAAAGTCAAAAATACGAAAAAGGTAGCGAGTCAATTTCCCTGGTAGGGAAGGGAATTTGATTTTGCTTAAATAATTAAAAATAGTAAACGAACTCCGAATATCGTCATATTTTGCGTGTCTACATGAATTTTTATGTAGAATATTTTGGTGATGAAAATTGAATTTTTCAGTGACTCCGGCAGTTATCGAATAGGACAGATAAGTTTGAATCAGACCGATAATGGACTCCGATTGAGCCAAAAATTTATGTCCTACCTATTTTTGATGTTTTAAGAATGATGGAATCAAAATTTAAGTAATTTGAAGTGAGGAAGATAGAGATTTTGGTTTGGGCCCAAAATGACTTAAAATGGGCTTAATTTTATACTTGGGTTAAGCCCATTAGTTAAGCCCTTAATTAGGCCCATTTGAGAGATATAAAAGGAGACAAAATCTGTAGAAATCTCCAGATTTTGCTGGCTCCATCTTCCCCTCCTTAGGTGGCTGAACCACCTTCTCTCCCTCTCTCCCTTTGATTTCTTCTTCTTCTACCTCAAATTTCTCATAAAACTCAACATAAGAAATGAAGTTCTAGCTCTCTAGATCACCCTAGTGATCTTAATCAAGTGATTTGAGCAAAGGAAGGCTATTAATCAAGGGATTGAAGAAAATAGGGTAAGTTGGAGTTTATGAATTTTAGTGTTTTAAATTATTTCTTTGATGTTTTCCCATAGATTTTGAGGTCTAGATAATGAATATGAGCTTGAATTTGTCATTTGAGGACAAAAATTTGATGTTAGGAAGCTTGAAGATTTCGGCCAAGGAGGAGATTGTGGATGGATGGAGTTGTGCTTGGTGCCAAGTAAAGAAAAGTGAAACTTAAGGAAGCTAAAGCTTGAGAAAAAGGTAAGTGACTACAAAATCTATTAATTTCCCTTTTTTGTGAAGAAATTCCTTTGATGTAATTAGGTTAAAAATTTTTAAAGTGCTTAATTTATGACATTTATTTAGGGTAAATGAAATTGAACCTTAGAGAAGATGAAATAAAAGATTAAAAGGGAAAAAGAAAATGTTTTAGGTGGAATTTTGTGATGGCCGAATATTGTAGTAAGGGAAAATGAAGGAATATTTGCATGAAAATAATATATGTTAGTCTAAATTAATTGTATAAATGATAAATGGTGCCTTTAAATTTTTAGTGAATTATTGGAATTTATTTTGAATTTTTAAAGCCTATGTATTGGTTATGTCCATATTGGAAATTGTGAAATAATGAAGAATAATTGATTATGTTAGTGGAGAATGATGCTAAATAATGAATAATGCATAAATAAATTTTATTGGAATTTATTGAATTGATTTGGATATTATTGAAATTTTTAGGTGAACATGTACAATGAAAATAATTGAATTTTTAATGCATAAGTGTATAAAAATAACTAAAGTGATGAATAAATATGAAAAATAATTTAATATCAATGACGAGAAATAAAAAGTCAACCGACAGATTGTTCGAAATAATTATTGGGTCATGAAAATAATAAGAATCATGAATTATTGGTAAATCATTCATAAATAATCGAAAATGATGAAAATAAATTAATACGTAAATAAAAGAAAGATAAAATGAGTTTTGAATAGAAAAATGATTTAAATGAAGGAAAATAAAAGTTTTGGGGCAAAATGATAATTTTACTAATGTAAGTGATTAACACGTAGAAATAAGTAAAAAATACTTAATAAGGGTAAAATGGTAATTTCAAAGGCCTAACAGTTTCGAAAGATAGAATTTCCATGGTTTAAGGACTAAAATGTAATTTTACTCGAAATGGTAAAATAAAGAATTAAAAGATGAATAATGAAGGAAATTGTATAATAAAAATGAAAATAAATGATTATAATGGCAAAATCGTAATTATGCATTTGAAATGAATAAATCAATAGAAAAAGTTAAATTATGTATTTTTGAGTTATAAAATAATAAATTATATTAATAGAGTTCCTAATTGAATAAAAAGTAGGAACATAAAAATGTGACTAATTTATCAAAATAAATTAGTCAACAAAAAGTATTAAGAGAATAAATGATTATAAAATTAATTCGCCGACGAAATAAAAGTCGACATATTGAATAATTGAAAAATTGAACTGAAAAAGGAAAAACTGTAAAAACGTCAAGCCTAAAAGTATTAAAAATGATTTGTAAAGAAGTATACAAGAAAAATAAAAGAAAAGTCAGAATTTGTGTAAAAGATCGAAAAATCCAAGTGTTTGAGTGAATTATTAACAAATAATTCACAATAGTGATTTGAAAAGACAAAGTGAAAGAAAATATTTAAATTACTGAAAAGCCTAAGTATCTGTGTGAATTATCGAAGGATAATTCACAAAAATGATCTGAAAAGATAAAGTCAATGATATGATAAAAAGTTATTGAATATCCGATAACACAAAAAGAGTATATTTGATCATAATAAAATATATAAAAGAATAAAAGAAAGAAATTAAGAATTTTTAAATATTTAAAGTAATTGCAAATGTGATTGATTGTGTTTGCCCTTAGTGATAGACAGGTATTAGATTCTTATTTTGGATATAATTGGCTAGCCATAGGGACACCTCTGTACCGCGGTGCAAGTCATGGCGACTTGCATAGCTATGGGCGGGATCTTTGATCTCCATAGCTTTAGTGAAAGTGAAAGTGTATATGTTTCTGCTCTGTGAGACTTAATCTTTCGAGATCATTTCTCTATCTGTTTAGTGGGACCTTCAGGTCCAGTCCCGAGTATCCTTTGTAAGAAACCTGTTATATTGCACTAGGGGCACATCGAAATAAATAAATAAGTATTGTTTAATCGAATTGAATACGAATAGTTATAACAAAAACGATTCATTTGAAATAAAATGCAAAGACCAAATAAATCTGTAAAGATTTCTGAAAAAGGGTAATTAGAAAGAGAAAGAAAAGAAAGATTTTATATGATTAAAATATTAAATCAATGCTTAATTAAGTTTCTATAAGAATTTAGAATGTATTTTGTTTTTCATGGAAAAAAATAATAAATTTGATTAATTGGTATTTCTCGTACCAATTACTATTGTAGGAAGAAATAAATTTGAAAAAGAAAACAAGGTTAATTTCCTGCTTAAAGTGAAAAAGTGATGATTTTGATATGAAGTAAACTTATTGCTTACGTAATGTTTTTCTGAAAGAAAAGTTATTTGAAAAGTAAAATAATTGAAAGACACATAATTGACCAATGAAAAAGAAGTAAAAGACATGCGTCTTAATAAGTATTTGACTGTAAATAATATATATAAATGAAGGAAAGAGAATTTGACTGCAAAGTGTCCCAAAATACCTATATCACTTTGCAATAAAGCTTAAAAACCTTTAATTAGTAATGTATTTATTAGTTAAAGGTTAAAGCAAAAATAAAAGAATAAATCGCAGGAAGTATAATTAGAGTACAAATAGAATAATTGTCCAGTAAACCAAGAATTTAAGTAATTTATTTTGGTACTAGTAATGACACGAGTACCAATACATATTACTAAATAAAATAATAGTTAAATTGTTGTGGCTAAAGGTTAAATCGAAATTATTGATAAAAGAAAAAGTTATAGTAAACATTAACGTAAAAGTAAAAGTAAATTCGACAATTGTTCCACCTAAAAGAAATACTGCAAAGAAAAGTTGTAAGTTTAGAAACAAAAGACCAATAGTTATCAGAATATGAAATAATAACAAGATTAGTATAACGGAAATAAAGGGAAATGCTTAATGTAATAAGAATAGTAAAAGCATAAAGTAATGAAGTTATGCTTATTTTTGGGAAATTCTTGGATTAGTAGTCACTACTGGGCATATTTAATGCTCAGCACGTAGTGTTTATTGCGTGCAGGTTCTGAAGAGTTGCGGGAGCACAGTACATGGAAATATCAGATCGAAAGAGAAGATTTTTGTATTAGTTAGTGTAAGCTTTTGGCATGTATATACTTAGACTATTAAGGTAAAAGTTTGTATGATATTTTGGTTATATGTTTATTTGTCTTGAATGTATGGATTAATATAAGTTTTGATTTGATGATTAATGATTGATCATAAGACTGTTATTTGATTCTGTAATTACTGTATAAGTTTTCCGAGTGGATTAATTTGTTTAGAAAAAAAAAACTTACCGTCGTCAGCCAAGTTTCGTTTTAGAAAGTACTGTTCCGAGAAGAGTGTTACAGTTTTATCCTTCCTTTTTATGCCATACACATTTCTACTTCCCTCTCATGCATCATTATGATATAATACACTTAGTTTATCATAAAATTCTTAAGATTTATAAACTTCCATCATTATGTACACTTACATACATTAATGTACATTCATTATTTTTCACTCTAATTTCCTCCATTACATTTCTCATACCTTAATTTATTTAATTGTCATTAAATAGTCAATTAAAGATCAAATCACATTAAGGTACCCTAAGGTACCATATTTGGCCAACTTAGCCTCACTCATTTTTAATTTAGTTTCTTTACTTAATAAAGTTTCTAATGACTCCAATTAACATTATATCACATTAATTTAATTTATTTCATTATTTCATGCAATTTAGCATAGTTACATAATGTAAAAATCATAGAAAATTCAACTAAATTAGTGAAATTAAATATAATTTGTATCCACTAACCTCAATTTGGCCTGATTTCCACCTACTCTTCCTTTTCCTTTACCTTTTTTTCTCTTTGGCTTCTTCCTTCCTCTTTGTTTTCTTCTTTTGGCCGAATTTGAAAGGAAGAGAAACACAAGATTAATGCATGTTTTTGAGTAATTTAAAGCCACCACTATAATTTTTTAGCCCAATTCTACATGCCTATGCAATTTCCCATTCAAATTCCACCAAAAACTCATGAAATCACAAAATTTCATCTTAGGCTTCTTACCTCAAATCCCTAATTTCTTGACCTCCTTTTGATAAAAATCATTTTTCATGTTAAAGAGGATAAATTTATGAGTATTAGATTGCAATTAGGGCTTGTGGTGTAGAGAGAGAAAGCTTGAAATGAAGAAAAAATGGAGGAGAGGGCAATAAATGAGGGTTTGGATTTTTAAGAAAAGAAGGGGGGAAATGTGCAAATTTTTGAAAGACTTTTAGATATCCATAATCTCTGTCTCATGGCCTATTTATATGCAAAAGAAATGGCCAAGATTTATTCATTCACTATTGAATCCAAGGGCCTTAATTTTTGTCACTTGTTACCCATACACCAAGTTAGGCTTATCCTACTAGTTTAGCCTCACTCACACTTGATCATGGCTTTATATTAATGACCCATGTATCTTTTTAGGATCAAATTCTCGGGTTTGACCCTCCAAACGACCCGATCTCGATTTTACACCTTGAAATATGAAATTTTTTTGTTTCCAATATCATATTGCCTTGAAATTTTGTATCGAGTGTCCCTATATATTCAAGAATAGGTGGTTAAAATTTTAGCCAATTACGATAACATTTCGGTATAATTCTAACCCCAGCAACTGCATAGCCAGTCCGAAGCCCAAAATTCTAGAATTGTCAGAATTACTATTTTTTAGTTCTTGGGGTGTCTTTACATTATTTATATGTTTTATATGAAATATGGGAGCAACCAGAGATCTCTAAGTCCCTCAATCGCTCGATCAAATTATTAGTCAACCCTAGGTAGACCCGTGAAATTTTCTTTTATTTGCCCGTTTGGAGGCCTATTTGACCTCAGTTTCTCCTCAAATTGTATTATTAGATTCCACTCAAACTGTACTTTCATTTCTTTAGGTCACACTACCTGTTGGGTCCCCTATCTCACATTTTTTGATCCCGATACACTTACCCTTTATACTTATTATCTGATTTTCTTATCCTATTCAACTCCGATTTTTCCAAAATTTAACCTAGGGTAATTTTTCATGCTCTGCAACTTACTTTGCATGACAGATGTTAAATTGGGGGTTTTACAGTGTATCCATTTTTATATACAACAGAGGTGGTAAAGTTATAATCAGTTGGGTTTCAAATGTCAGTTTTTGCACATACTTGCATCCAGAGATGGTGGTAACTAGAAATGAAAGCAATAGACAAGGTACCTCCTTGAAATGATAGCGGGTATCTTATGATGTCCTATCGCTCTCACAAATTGATGAGCAAATCAGGAAACTATATAGAAAGTGGCTCTATACAGGTCGTATAATAGAACACAACCAAACTGACAGTCCTTGGTTAAGTAATTGGGTAGCAGCCATGTACATATGAAATTGATATCACTGTCATTTACTATCGCTAGCCATGCAAAGCCTTCCTACAGAGAGCTGAAGTTGCAAAGTTGTCTCGTAGGAAGATAATTTCTTAAGGAGTACGTGCTGATGACTCTAAGGGGAGGTTCCTCAAGTAACATCAAATTCTCCTGTAGCCACACCTAAAAAATGAAAAAAAAATGAATGAATAGAATAATAAAAAGAATGAAATAAAAAAGCTGTTGAGGTTGAATTGGATTCATCCCAGGCAGGAGTAAGGCACAGGGTTACGTGAAAACCCGCAAAGATGCTTTTCTTGCTAAGAAAAGCTAGTTTGAAAACCCATAAATGATGCACTACCTTTAACATAATGATTGTACCTAAAGTAATAAGGGGCTCTTAAAAGAGCTGCAATAGGTTCAGAATAGACAGTATCCAAGCCAAGAATGGTTTTCACTAAGATAACAGGGAAAGGAGTCAAGCCATTGTGTATGCCATCAATGACACTGAGTAGTCAATAATCGCCAGCTGGTTCCCCTGAATTCACTATTAAATATAGAGCAAGATAGATCGGCAAAATTATGCTAACCTGGAAAGTAGGTATGTTAGAAAAATCATTTAGTGCATCAAGCAGTGATTCCAGAGGAATAGGTCCTTGTCGGGGCACCAATCTGAAAATAGTAGAGGGAAAAATTCCCAAGATCCGATTGACATCTCTTGGATAATATGGTATACAATTTAGGACACAGGGCAAAGTTCCAAGGTGGAATTGCATGCCAATAATTTTGGCAAACTCTTCAGCCAAAGGACATAACCCCTGATGGGTGAACCTAAAAACATGAAATCGAGGATCCCAATATCAAGCAGCTGCCAATAAAAGATTAATGTCAGGTCGAACTCTTCATAGAAATTTTAGACCGAAATATGGGGCCAGAATCGAATTTTCCCAAGTCTTGGAGGCATCGAGTAATCTATGCATTTTGGTGTAAAAATTTTTAATCATTTAAAATAGACAGTCTGCAAAAAAATATAATAAAAATAAAAAGTAAATAATATATATAAAAATAACAATAAATAATAATAATAATAATAATAATAATAATAATAATAATAATAATAATAATAATAATAATAATAAGGAAAGAAATTAATGAAAGTCATGGTATATCGACAATGTATATTATTAATATAAAATAACAAGACAATGTAATAATAGTGTAATATAATACAATAAAGTAACGCTAATAGACAGTCTAAGGAAAAAGGAAATAGAAAAGAAAAAGATAATATTAAACAATGAAGTTATAAAATACTTACTTGGAATAAGAAGACTGCATGAAGATTGCTAAAGACTGAATGAGGAGATTTAAGGGTATTTATAAAACAAGAGTGACTTACTCCATTGGACCTTGACTCACTTGACTCACTCCCTTGGACCTTGAGTCATTCTCAAATTACGTGGATAATGCATTCCCTTTTGCATGGGACACATTTTTGCATAGTTAACTCTGGCCCCCATTTTTTTGATTTTGCAGGGGCAAATTTGTCAACATCGCAGGAGTTTTGCAACGTCATTCAAGGAGTGAATAACATATTAGATGCTATATATGTACGAAAATTAGTTAATTGAAAATTGTTAATTATTGTTTATTAATTATTATTTGGCTAGATAAAAATAAATAACACTAGCAGTGATCTAATATAATAAAATAAAAATAATGATAGTAATAAAAATAATTTAAATTGATTTAGGAAAATGATAATAAAATTTAAATTAATTTAAATTGTAAATAATTATAATTAAGTAGATATTAATGACCATTAATCTCATCCTCTCGGTTTCCACGGCTGTCAAGGGTTCTTTAAATGTACCTTGTGACTTACGGACCCAGTCCGTGAGTCATTTTTGACTCATGGTCCTCCAGTCCGTGACTCGCCCCTCTTTTAGTTAAACTGCACTGTTTTGTCTATGAGTCATACCCTTGGTATGTGACTTGCCAGGTGACTCATGGCTTTGGTCCGTGACTCACTAAAAATTGCCTTTTTAAGGCTTTCTTCTTCTTCTTCCTCACCTTTCTCTTTTCCTTACTAGAACCTGATGTTTCCTTTTAAAGTTTTTCTTTTGCTCATTTCTCCTTCTTTCAGACCCCGATTTACGTGTAGCTGGTGCCATTGGAACCGCATTTGGACTGTGCTCTAAAGGGTACCTGTACGTTTGAGTTTTATCTTATGTTTTTTGTTTTACCATTAAAGCTTCAATGTAGGAATTTCTTCAATATTTTCTAATTTTCTTCACTTATTTGATCTTCTTAATGTTTTAGATTTGTTTTGGTAGTTATTTATGTTATTGAAATTAAAATTTTTTGTGCATTTGATTGCCTTTGTTTTTGTGTTTCATTGCCTACCTCCACTATTAGTTATTTTATTTTAGGTTGTGGGTGAACCAAGTTTTTTCCTTGAGTAGTTTATAGGAATAGAGATAATGAACTAAGAAAAAACAAGCCAAAAAAAAAGAGAAAAATATAATTAGAAGATTAGAGCCTATAGGAGCAATTAAGGGAGGATGATACATCAACAAAAGAATGAAAAAACAAGCAAAAAAAGAGGAAAATTGAAAATAGAAGAAAGTGGAACAGTAGTAGAAAGGAAGAATAAAATATACAATAATAAGCACAATAATAAAAATCTATGATTAGTATAATAATAATTAATTTAAATTTACTCTCATCCTATTGGTAAGGCGTGTAACTTAGGAATAGTAGATTAATGCATTGCCTACATTGTTTATGGGTGAATGTTTTAGGTATAAAAATGCTAGATTTCTTAGGTAGCTAATATAGTTATGTAATTTTAATTTCTTAATAATCTTCATAGGTTGGTCTCAGCCTTCAATTTTAATTTGTGTTATATTTTTTGAAATTATGCAATAATACTAATAAGAATTTCCTAATTCAAGTTGATTTTATGTAACTAATTTTAATTTGCAATTAGTTATTTAACATAATGTTTAACTAATTTAGACATGCCTTTGTTTTAATTAGCTCTCGGTAATAAATTTGGCACTTTTGTGTTCAATTAGTGCTTAGGCTCATGTAATTTTCAACGTAACCTTAGCCATTTAGTTTTAATTAGTTCCTGTAAATGCTCAATATGATTATGCAATTTTAGGTATCCCACTTTAATTTCCTTGGATATTTGATGCTAAGTAATTTTAATAATTTAGTCTTGATTTCAATATTGTTTGAATAAGGAAATTATAGAATAATATTGATAGCATATTTGTATATGTGCACAAGCTACAGTATCGTCTTGTAGATTAATTCACCATGCATTAGCGCATGTAAATATTCATGTGATGATTGAAATATATTTAGTGGTGTGTGACACACCTGTATTTGATTGAAAGCATTTGTGCATCATTTTCTATGCAGGAAGATCTCTAGTATTAGTCGTTATACTGCCTGATTACTATCAAGAATCAATCATTTTTTTAGCATATAGCATATATATGTAATTATGATAAGAAAGAAAATTTTTGATTGTACATGTCTACATGAATGATGTATGAACCATTTTAGTGCAACTTAATCAGTTTTCTAATGTACTAATTTTAGCAATAAAATGCATCATTTCTCTTTTAACCTTATGGTATACGACAGGCATATTATTTGGGTTAACTAAATTTAATTTGAGTGATTATGTAATTATCACCTTTAGTGCTATTTATTTAAAATTCACTTCTATAATTTAAGCTTGTTTACTATTAACATAGGTAACATAAGGATTAATTATTACATGATTGTTAGTTTTATTGCTTCAAGCATATACTTATTGCATGATGTTTTAATTATATCTAACCTTAAAAGTGCAATTAGAGTTATCCGATAATATGTCCAATAAGCTAATTTATTTCATAATTATACATATGCCTCACCGCAGTCGCTGCAACCGTGCCCAAACATTTAAGCACGTATATGGATGACACCAGAGGAAGCAGCTAGGTATAGAGCCTTGCATGATGTGTATTTTTAGACTAGTCGGTTCATGAGCCAGCATTTCCTTTAGACTATAGGTATCTAGGAGGATGCACAGTACTACCTTGCACGAGTGGAGTGGCTGGATTTTTATGCTCCTGTATATGCTACTTATCTTGAGGCAGTCCGCCAATTTTTTGCTACTTTCCACTATTGGGGTTATCAATGCCCTGACAATGAAGAGGGGTTGGTCACGTTCAAGGTCTTTCAGTATACCTTTAGTATGTCTCAAGTAGGAGTATCTAAGGCTTTTAACATACCCATGGGTGAGGATTTGTTAGTCCCCCCGAGGACAACGGGAGATGACTAGTGGGCCGATGTTTCCAGACTAGGCATTCCCTACAATTTCGCGACAGTGAAGGCCACTATATTGATTTCATAGGTGCTGAGATACCTACAGAGAGTTTTGTCGTGTTCTTACAATGGTCAATCAGGGAGCCCAGGTTCCCTGAATGTTGCAGACATCTGGAGCCTTTAGGGCATGGTTGAGGGACATCGCATCAACATCGCTCACAAGATTCTATAGAATATCTCTAGCATAGCCCGAGCCCCAGGTACCACGGTTGTCATGGGAGGTATAGTTACCCGACTATTGCCGTCATTTGGCTTTCCCAAGTCTGACATGGGAGCACAAGCAAAAGGGGGACGTATTTGTGAGTTTTGACATGGCACTGGATATACAGATGATAAAGTGCCTTCGACCTGGAGGCTATAAACTGTTATCAGTAGAAGAGGCTAAGCGAGGATTTAGGATTTGCAGGCCACAGGTCGCTGCACATGGTGCTGATGATCAACCAGCAGACCCCATAAAGGATGTCAAGCCACCTCTTTAAGCACATTATTATCTTGAGGGTTTCCTATAAGAGGCTCGTTCGCCTATTGGTCAGGCTCATTCATCTGCAGGACCAGCCCATTCAAGCACTCAGACTTATGGTGTAAGATTTAGTCCTAACCCTTCCATATGGCCACAGTCGACATCATCAAAGAGTTTTAGAAGTTGCGTATGCCAGCATCACCTGGGATTCATAAGTTTGATACACACGGGGATCCAGGGGCCTTCACTTCTCTTGGTCTAGTACCACCAACTATAGCTTTCTCTAGTGCTGCCACGAGCTTGGAGAGTATATTTACTAGCCTAGAGATAATTGTTGAGGATATGAGATGGGACTTACAAACTTTGAGTGAGATGGTCGCCCTATCTAGTCGAGCTAATGGTAAATAGGCTCGTAACATAAATGCATCTATATCTTCCTCAGCAGGTGTTATACAAGAGCTCGTAAAGGAGGTTTACGATCTCAAAAAGGCTATGAATGGGACCAGAGATCTACATGTGGCTTGCCTAACTCAGATAGAGGTAGGGGTACATCGACAGGAATTAGCTATGAGGTAGGTGCGAGACAACCTACATCATTTAGCTGGGCTTATGGGGTAAGACTTGACACCCTTTGCTCGAGCCATAGGAGTTGAGTTTACTATACACCAGCCATCCACACCACCTTCAGATCCATTTCAGGTGGAACTCTATTAGCCTGAATAGTTGCCACATGGGTCATCAGCTAGGTTACCAGACTTTACCAAATTGAGAAGTCACCGGTGATTTTAGGGAGTCATTTGTTTTTCTTATTATTCCACTACTATATTGGCTTTCGGTTGTATTTACATTAACTCTCGTACTTTACTTTAACTTTGTTCAAACGATGTATGGACATTAATTTTTTTCTTTAGTGTATTTACATATATGTATGTTAATCCCTTCACGAAAGTTAATATGACATTTAGACAATAATAATTGACGATAAGATGAAAGTGAATAAAATAAAAAAATGAGAAAAAATGAGATGTAATGAGTGACAAAAAATATCATGCACCTAGTTATCACGGTTTTTAATGAACAATTCGAATTCAGAAAGGAAAAGGAATAAAGAAAAGTCAATCAAAAGTCGAGGTAAACTAACTAATCAAACGATATATATATCATGAATTGATTTATTATTCCTTGTTTAAAATAGAGAACATTCTAAAATGCCACATCAATGATATCTCAGAATTGTAAATACTAAACAAAAAAACCAAAACAACATTTAACCACACTTGGGCTATACAAGTACCCAAAGCATGCCTGACACACTCTTTAAAAGGATGACCTCCTTGCTTCAAGATTAAACATGCATAAAGACAATCGTGCAAACCTATAAAAAGGGTAAGTAGCATTCCTTTATCACATTGGAGTTTTGATGGTAGAGGCTTCTAAAGGTACTGGTATTCACTCAAGAAGTGATATATCCTTCAAAGAAAAGAGTCCTCTCAAGAGACATTCAAACATCTTTCATGATCTTATGCACCTACAAGCTGGCATTGGTCAGATGACATGATTGAGTTAAAATATCGACAAGCTAACGGTAACCTCCAATTCAATATCAGATTAACACATCGAGAAGCTAATGGTAATCACCATGCCTTGATGAAGAATTGAAACATCGACAAGCTAACAATAAATACCAAATGTGGATTTAAAACATCAATAAGATGACGGTAATCACTCCACCAAGGGTTAAAATGCCGACAAGCTGTTGGTAATCACTCAATATAAATTCACTGTCATAGATGTATGTGTCTACGTCTCGAGATTCACTACCTCAGGTACGTATCTTTTATCGCTTCGCTTTGAACTTTGGCAAACCTAGACACCAGTGTGCTAACTATCCCAACTTTGGACAATTGTAGACACTAGGCCTAAGTAAGCCTCTATCAGAATTATCTAATGAGGATAATGTTGTTTTGCAAATAGTCAGGAAGTAGTAGTGCTCTCTTCTCATTTGCCAGTGCTTAGTTTAGGAAAATGTTTCATCGAGTTTCAAGGGGAAAAATGTCTTTTAAAAGCCATAAATTCATTTATTTCATTGAATAGAAGGGATTCATTATAATTTGGGCCATTAGTTGACTCGGGTAGGGATGATTGCGGGGCGGGGGTGGGGAATACCTCCCCACTTATTGCCCCGCAAGGGTGGGGCGGGGACCAATAGTATTTCGGGGGAAAAATTCCCCCCGTCCCCATCCCCACGGGGATCCCCATCCCCGCGGGGATCCCGTCCCCGCATAAAAATATTTTTATTTTTTAAAAAAATTTAATTATAACTAAAATATAATATTTAATAATTAATTATAATTGAAAATATAATATTTAATAATTAAAATTATAAATTCAATTACAAATCAAACTAATATAAATTTTAACAATTGATAAAACTAAAATTAAATATAATTTAAAACTAAATTATATAAATATAATTAAATTTAGTAATTAAATTTCGGAGACGGGAAAATTTCGGGGCGGGGATCACAATCCCCATCCCTATCCCGAATTCTAAGTCGGGGAATACTTTTCCCCTGTCCCCATCCCCACGGGGAAATTTTTCGGGGATTCCCCGCCCCATTCGGGGCGGGTCCCCACCGGGGACGGGGATTCCCACCCGGTGATCATCTCTAGACTCCGGAGTGAGTCACGATCTTGACTCACAGGTCAGATCCATGACTTACCATTGAGTCACAATCTTGAGTGGCTAGCTCACTCTTTATTCTTACCCATATCTCTTTAACGAGTCATGGCTTGGGTCCATGACTCACTAGTGAGTCATGGCCCTAGTCCGTGACTCATCGCTTTTTACTAAAAAAATTATTTTGGGCCCTACTGAGTCAACCTATGAGTCACAATCCATGACTGGGCTTTTTCGGCCAGAATTCCAACTTTTTACCTTGAGAAACAGGGGATTATTTTTAGGAAAAAAATCTCCAATTTCCCTTCATCTTGATCCAAAATAACTAAGGATGATGGGATGTTTTTCTTGGGATTAAGAAACAATAATCAAAAACTAACAAACAAGAAAGAGAAAAAATTGGGTTTTAAAAGAGAGGAAAAACTCCAATTTTAAAGCTCTCTAATTTTGGGAAAAAATTGCATACGAAGCAGGAAGAGGAGGAAAAAAAGGCACTCTCACTATATATATATATATATATATATATATATATATATATATATATATAATATATATATATATATATATATATATATATATATATATATATAATTAATTAATTATTTTAATTATTATATATAAAGTTTGACAAAATACTTGTATTTAGTTTGATAAAAAATAAGTGAATATAATGTATTAGGTTTGTCAAAATTGATAAATTATAATTAAATTGCTTAGATATACTATAAGAATCTATTATATTCAATTTTCACTTAATAAACTATAGTGCATTATGTTTTCATAAAAACTCAATACACTATATTGAATTTAATAAAACCTAATAAACCATATTCAATTTTTTCTTAAAACTTAAAATTATGAATATGTAATTAATTTAATTACATTGTATTCTCTTTAATATAACCTAATACACTATATGGACTTTTTGCTCAAAATAAATACAGTATATTGAGTTTTGATAAAATTGAATACACTATATTGACTTTAATAAAATCTAATACACTATACTCAATTTTTGCTTAAAGCTTAAAAATATGAATATCTAACCAATTTAATTACATTGTATTCATTTTTGATAAATCTAGTATACTATATTCACTTTTTACTCAAACTAAATACAATATATTGAGTTTAATAAAACCTAATATACTATATTCAAATTTTGCTTAAAAGTTTAAAAATTGAATATCTAAGCAATTTAATTACAATGTATTCAATTTTGACAAACCTAATACATTATATTCACTTTTTTTTTATCAAACTAATACAATTATTGAGTTTTACCAAAACTTTATATAAAAAAAAAATTCAATACACTATATTGACTTTAATAAACCCTAATACATCATATTCAATTTTTTCTTAAATTTTAAAATTATGAATATCTAAGTAATTTAATTACATTGTATTCTCTTTAATATAACCTAATACACTATATGGACTTTTTGCTTAAAATTATAAATATAATGTATTAAGTTTTGATAAAACTTAATACATTGTATTGAGCATAATAAAACCTAATTACGCTATGCTAAATTTTTGCTTAAAGATTAGAAATATGAATATCTAACCAATTTAATTACCTTGTATTCATTTTTGACAAGCCTAGTATATTATATTCACTTTTTGCTCAAACTAAATACAATATATTGAGTTTTGAGAAACCTTAACACACTGTATTGAGTTTAATAAAACCCTATAAACTATATTCAAATTTTGCTTAAAAGTTTAAAAGTTTAATATCTAAGCAATTTAATTACGATGTATTCAATTTTGACAAACTTAATACATTATATTCACTTTTTTTTTATTAAACCAAATACAATTTATTGGGTTTTGCCAGAACTCTATATATAATAATTAATACATACACACACACACACATATATGTATATGAAATACATTTTCAAAAACCTAAAAAACTATGTATTTACTTTTTCTTAATTTATTGAATAAACACTATGTACAACATTAAAAAGAAAAAATAATAATTGAAATAATAATTACCTTTTCATTAAAAAAGTTTTTCTCAACATTCTTCCACTGACAAAAATGAGAAATAGTCTATCTCAATATCCTAGGAAGCCTGGTTCCATCTGATACACCAAACCATGCTTTAATCTCATCACAACACTCATAAAAGCATACCAAAAAGGCTAATGGGAATTATTTTATCCTGTATATCTTTAAGCACAAATCATTTCGAAAATGTCATTCTGAAGATATCTTTTTCCCATGGATAATCGTTAAACGCTTCGCTATCAATAATAGCAATTTCCTCTTTACTCATAATCTTAGGCCTTATACTAAACAATAGATAGCAGTGAACCAAGTATAGTATAGCAATTTTCACTGCATCCTCGTCTTATTCAAACTTTTATCTTAAAAAAATGCTACTTATCAAATGTTTTTAAATTTTCCTATTTTCTGAAAAATACTTATCAATCAAACCACTACCATCGCTTAATAAGTTTTATCTCTTGAAGTCTCCATTGCACTTTAAACCATAAATAATAGCAAACTCAGCTATCCCAAATTTCAAAACAATACCATTTACCTTTACACATACTTCTTCATCATTATTTGTGCAAATCTCATCATTATTGGTGTAAATATCCCTCATCAATATAGAATGTACAACTTGCCCTTGAGCCACAACCTTCGACATGTCTAAAAAATATCCAAAACATGATTCTCTAAAAATCTTCTTATGATTCTCATTTAACACTCCAAAAATTACTGTAGGTACATCATGCTCCATGGCAAAAGAAATCCTCCCTAAATAGTAGTCTTTGGGATCAACTTATGCATCACCAACCTTTTTTGGTGCTCTTGGCTTCTCTATTTCTTTAATATTTTAGAAGCACCTCTTGTCTTGTGAGATTGAGAAGATGACATAGTCAACTACAAAAGTAACATATATTCAATTTATAATTTCATTCCAAAAATTTCATCAACAAACATAAAACAAAAATAAATCACATATATATAACAGGAAATATAAACCAAATAAATGTAATAATCAATTAAGCATTATATATTAAAAAAAAGAAATCAATACATTTTCTTTAATTTTGTACCATAAAAAATACAATTTATCCATCTTTACTGAAATCCAATACATTGCATTCATTTTTTTAAAACATAGTACGACATATTGATTTTTGGTCAAACTTAAAAATTTGTATTCTTGTTTGTTTATAATCTAATACACTGTATTTAGTTTTTTCAAATCTAATATACTGTATTAAGTTTCATCAAAATTCAATACACTGTATTAAGTTTTATAAAAACTGAATATAGTGTATTATAGTTCACTTAAACTAGATACAATACACGGTATACATTTTTGTTAAAACATTATACAATATATTAAGTTTTAAAAAACTTAATGTATTATTTTCACTTTTTTTTATCAAACTAAATACAGTATATCGAATTTTGTCAAAACTTAATATACTGTATTGAGTTTAATAAAGGCTAATACACTATATTCAATTTTTGCTTAAATATTAAAATTAGAAACATATAAGCAATTTAATAACATTGTATTCTCTTTAATAAAACCTAATACACTATATGAACTTTTTGCTCAAAATAAATACAGTGTATTGAGTTTTCATAAAAGTGAATACATTGTATTGATTTTAATAAAACCTAATACATATACTCAATTTTTGCCTAAAGTTTAAAAAATATGAATCTTAAACCAATTTAATTACATTATATTCAATTTTGACCAACCTAATACACTATTTTCACTTTTTATCAAACTAAATACAGTGTATTGAATTTTATCAAAACTTAATATACTGTGTTGAGTTTAATATAACCTAATACACTATATTCAATTCTTGCTTAAAGCTTATAATTATGAATATCTAAGCAATTTTTTACCCTTATCAAACTAAATACACTATATTGAGTTTTACCCAAACCTAATACACTATATTGAGTTTATGCACAAAACTTAATACGGAGTATTAGATTTACTAAAACCTAATACATTGTGTTCAAATTTACTAAAACCTAATATATTGTACTAGATTTACTAAAACCTAATACAATATTTTCAGTACTTAATTTCCAAAAATACAAAAAACCAAAATATACTTAGTTTTACTAAAACCTAAAACAACTTATTTAATTTTACTAAGATCTAATACACTGTATTGAAATTTTTTCAAACCTAATAAATTATATTAAGTTTTTGACAAACTTAATATTTGGAATTCATTTTTTCTGAAACCAAATACACTATATTTAGTTTTTGACAAAAGTTAATACAATCTATTGAAATCTAATAAAGTGTATTGTCTAACGTGGTTATATGAACAAAAAATGACCTAAAAATCGATAGTATGGACAACTTACAAACAATTGAACTCATTCATCTCACTTTCGATGATCGAAATATAAATAAAAAATGGCCTAACAATCGATAGTCTAGGCAACTTATAAACAATTGAAGCATATATGAAAAACCTTCTCATTCATCTCACTTTCGATAATAAAAAAAATATATTGATTAATCATAAATTGTCGAAACCAACCAGAAAATCAACATAAACAAGAAACAACGCAACAACGATCAATAGCATATCACCAATAAGAAATCAAAAAAATCATAAAAAACTAAAAGCATGTAAATATTAATCAAAGAAAACAAAAAAAAATCAAGTGAAAAGTATAATGCAATTTACTTACCAGCGATTAATCAAAGATTAATAAACTTATGGAAACAAATCGTCGATGAATCATGATAACTGTCTAATATGATGCCGATATCATCCAAACAACTTAAATATGACTACTAAAGAAAAAAACAAAAGTGAATGAATATAAAAAAAATCGTAAGATAAAGAGGAAAAACTGAAAGATATTGGAGCAAAAAATTGCCTTGAAAAGTTAAGAGGGAACACGATATTGAAATAAGTGAGCATTTTTTATATAAATAAAATTTTTAAATTAAAAAGGGGCATATTTGAAATTGAAAATACAAAGATGAAAAACAAGAAAAAAACCCTATGGCATTTTTTAAAACAAACTAAAAAAGGGGTAAATAGCGTAATTTTCTCTATTTCTTATAATATGACTTTCTAAAATATTATTATAATATATATTTTTAATAAATAAATATTGAAATTATCTTTTTATTATAATTATTTATTTATTTATTTATTTATTTATTTATTTATTTATTTATATGTATAATTAGCTCTCTATCATTAGTTTCATATTAAAAATATTCAATTTATTGTTTTTCTTTTGGTTTTTTAATGGATATTATATTTAATTTGTATTTTTATTTTTAAAATATTTTTAATTATTAAAAATAATATTATAAATTATATAATTTATTAAATTTATATATTAAATTTTTTAATGACTAATCAATAAATTAATTTGAAAAAATTAATTAAAAATTAAAATCGATATAAATTTAACTAAAATTAATAGACTTGTTAATAAAATTATTAATTCTTATATCAAACCTAGGGGTGTGCAAAACCCAAACTGACATACCTAAATTAATATATTCGAGTGGGGTTATTCAAGTCTATCGGGCCAATTCGAGTTATATGATTGTGAAAATTTTGGGTTTTGTTCGGATGGAGTTAAAATACCTCTAAAATTGAGCTGACCGGTAACGCGAATACCATAGATATATAAAGCCAAAAATCCTAATTTCTGTTGCACTTCCTTCAAACCCAAATCCCTAATCCCACCCAATCGCCCAATCGTCCTCTACTCTCTCATCTTTGCTGGTGAACGGTGAGTTTAGCCTCCCTGTCGCCTCATTTTTATCGGTCATCATCTCAATTCTCGGCCTTTGTTCTGGTCTCTCTCGTTCGTAGCTTTTTGGTGTGCTGGTAAGGTATGTCTCTGCTTTGTTCTTGTTCTTTTTTCTTCTCTTTTCTTTAATTTTTTTTGGTTCTGAAAATGAGTTTTTCTTAAGATGCTTTGTGTTAAAGGTTGTTCTTCTATTGGTACTTGGTGCAACTTTTTTAATTTTGTATAAGTGGGAGAGAGAGGTGAGCGATGGGCGAGACAGAGATGAGCGAGACAGGAGGCCTGAGTTGGGATTTTAGCTGATTGCAAAAGTGGGTAGGAAGAATTGTGGATAAAGAGAGAGAGA
This sequence comes from Excoecaria agallocha, assembly GCA_037975025.1. Taxonomy (NCBI): domain Eukaryota; kingdom Viridiplantae; phylum Streptophyta; class Magnoliopsida; order Malpighiales; family Euphorbiaceae; genus Excoecaria; species Excoecaria agallocha. The sequence goes on from CM075820.1 coordinate 6,052,382, forward strand.
TAGACGCAGTAGCAAATGGGGCTATGAACGAATAATGGCAAGCTCATGAGTTTGCTGCTAATTCTGTTCATCAATGGTGGATTCTTGGGTTTGTGGGGTTTGGCGAGTGGAATCTTTTTTTAATTCTTTGTTAGTGAAGAAAGGAATTTTCCATCATTCAAGCTTCTTGGCTGGAGGTGTTTCATTAGGTGCTGGAAGGCTAATGGCAGAGAATGGAATTCTTAAAGTATGGTTTTAAGGGAAAATTAATGTGGTATTGTGGTTGAATTACTTCAAATTGCATATAGTTATGGTATGAGATGAATCACTATGCATACTTCGCATGTTTTTTCGTCCCTAAACTCTGAAAGGCTTGCTTATAGTATGAGCACAAGCTGCTGTAATGATTATATCCTGTCCTCTGGTTGACTGTCTGCAGATCTAAATTCTTTTAGGAACTTGATTGACAGACTCTGGTCGAATATATTATTGATGTATCATAATATATGTTCACATTGGCATGACTTGTTACTTGTTAAAATGTAGTTGAGATTTTCCATGATTATAGAGACTGATTTTCAAAAATTGGGTCAACTGGTTCAATGGAATTTTACCCTTCATCATATATTATATGTTAAATTCCATGGGTCAGAATTCATTCTATTGTATTATCATAGTACAATATGTTGAATTACAACAATGATAGATGATAGAATAATAGGCTGAGTTATGACTATCAAACTTATAAATTGTAAGAAAGTTAGTCTAAGCACGTAAATGGGAAGATGTTGATGGCTTTCATTTTAAGCTCAGATGATCTAACTTGGAAATATAATACTTCTACTTCTAGAAATAACAGTTTATGAAAATTACTGTAATAATATTGGTAGAGTATTAAATTAAACAAATATGACAACATTGGTAGTAGGGAAGCTCACGAGACGGGGGCGAGGAAGGGGTCCCCACTCCCCGCCCCATGCTATATCGGGGATTCCCTGTCCCTGTCCCTGCCTGGAACACGGGAAAAAAAACCTCCCCGTCTCCGCCCCGTGGAGATCCCCGTTCCCCAGTGGGGATTTTCCATTAATGAATCCCCGACCCGACCCAAATTAAATATATCATATAAATTTTATTTTATTTTAAAAAAATTCACATAAAATTAAAATACAAATTTTAACAATTAATAACTTAAAATTAAAAATATTCAATACCATTCAAATATAAATATTTATAAACATCTCATACAATTTAAATTATAAAATAATACACTCATTAACAATTAATAACTTCACTTGGAACGCTTTCATCTTGACGAATATTACCCTGAAATATCAATTAATCAAACATAACAAATTACTTTTATATTTATATATAAATTGAAAGTAAATTGAAATTGATGGCAACAATTATTATTATAATATTCAAAAAGCAATAATTAAGTAGTTATTGGATATATATGTATGGGCAATTGGACATGGATGGGCTGATCATTTTCCAAGTTCAAATCATTAATCTCAATTTTATAAATATTAAAAAATAAATAAATTTATTCAAATTAATCAACCATTAATAGACATTAATTTATGCAAAAGTTTTGGCTTGATCTAGTGTTGGCAAAATTCATAAACAAATCTAATAATAAAATAACATATATGTAAAATTGGTTGAAAAATAAATTATTGTTTTAATTTATATATCTTACCTAGATCCAATTTAAACAAGAATTTTACTTAATTTATTGATTAGTCACTAATTTTATTTTCTTTACCCATTAAAATATGATTTATCAAAATTTCCAATTCAATCAATAAATCTTTTTTTTTTTGAGAAAACTATAAAAATCAATTCTTAATGCTATAAGTATTTTAATTTCCCCACATACACACAAAATTACAAATTACAACATTATGAAAATTAATTCAATGCAAAATTAGAAAACAAAATAACTATATAAGAAGCCATTATTAATTTATAATAGTGACCGGATATAAAACGGACAAGGTGTGATATTTTATTTATTGTTTTGAATTTTAACTAGCTTTTGCTTGAGATTTACTTATGGATTGAATTAAACAAAACAATCAGGCAATAATAATTCTTTAATCCTATTTCTAGTTGCGTTTTCGCAATTTGTCGTCAATTTGAGAGCAATAACATCAAATTAAAGCTATTTTGATAAAGAAATATGAAAACTTACCAACACAATCCAAAATGAGAGTGGATTTCTTCTTCTGAAGCACACAAAGAGAGAAATAATATGAAATCTCCACAAACAGAGAGTCAAGGATTCAACCAAAATCAGCTGAAAACAACAAAAGGAAAGTATAAGTGGCTAACACAATCTTCGTCGATTTGGGACCAAAAATAAAGAAATACAATTTGAAATAAGAAAACTTACCAACACAATCTTCAGAAGCACACAAAGAGAAATAATATAAAATCTCCAGAATCAGCTGAAAATGGCAATAGCAACAAAATCACTAATTAGTACTATCAAAGATTAATTCAAACTTACACAAAAGCACTGCCAACAAAGCCAAATGATAAGAATTTGCATGAGAAATAAGGGAGTAGTAGTGGGAATAAAGTATATGATGTAGAATAAATAGAAAAGCAAACGATAAAGCCAATGTCTGCAGTACTACTACAACACCCATTCACACAGCATCCGCAATAAGAGAGCAGTTGCGGGAATACGTGCGCTTATCGCGACCCAAAAAATTTTCTTTTCAGGACAGATTCATCATTAAAAGAATCTCTATTAAAAACATCTGATGAACTGAATTGGCAGATCAGGACCCAAAGAATAACGAGAAAAACAGATCAACTATAAATTGAAACAGAGCAACTTCTTCAAAAAAAACAGATCCAACAACTTCTTTAGACAAAAAAAAGAAAAAGAAAAAGACAGAGAACGGACTAACCAGTTGACGAGTAGAGGTAGATGCCGCGGGGGAGGAGTTTTGGTGAGGAAGAGCTATGCCTTCAAGATGGATTTCTTTGTTAAAGAAATGAGAGACTATAATTTACTTTAGACAGAGAGAGAGAGAGAGAGAGAGAGAGAGAGAGAGAGAGAGAGCAAACTAACCAATCGACGAGCAAGGTAGACGTCGGCGAGCCTTTGAAGTAGGATTTCTTTGTTAGAGAGAGAGAGAGGAGTGGCTGTGTCTGTGAGGGAGAAGAGAAGAATGGCAGCAGGAAAAGGAAAATGGCATTAGGTTAGGGTTTCAAGTGGGGAATATATAGTCAATGGCACATATGTAATTAATTATAAAACTAAGGACAGTATAATAATATTACACGAGGTTGGGGATTCCTGCGGGGCGGATGTTTAGGTGATCATGAAGAAATTAGAGGGTGAAGATAATGATGTATTGGCGTTCTTAATATATGTTTGTTATTATTGTATGTTTAATTTGATTTTTGATATTTATTGTAGATGTTTATTTTTTATTATTGTTGTTAGTGTTTAATTATTATATAATATATGATTGTTGTAATTTTTAAATTGTTAATTTGTTACATTTTTAAAATATTTTTATGGTGGTGAATATTGTTTATTTGTATTTTAATTTAATTTTAAGTTTAAACAATTAAAAAAAATTGGATAGATCAAATTAAAGGGGTCGAGGTGCAAAAAATGTCAGCTTAATCTCGCAGGGGCCCAACAATTAAATAGGGTAACATCGGGTGGGAAAAATGCCAAAAATGAGGTTTCGAGTTAATCGGGTTCGGGAACATACGGGTTTACATGCATAGATGGTAGCGGGAAGAAAATGAGAAGCAACTTTTGAAATTTAAAATAGCGCCATTCAGGCCAACACCAAAAAGAAAATCTCAGGTTCACTGCAATGCGGGAGATCAAATTTCTTTTTCCTTCATTTTTCATCTTCCTCAGAAATCAGAATATTAAAAAATGGCGGCTGAAAATGGTGACTCCAATACTTACGAGGAGGCTCGAAAGCAATGCTTGGAAGCGAACAAGAAGCGCTTCCAGGTGCTGAAGATTTTCTTCCCCTTTTTGTTTTCTATTATTATTTGTTTTTATGGAGAGGTTAAGAAAATGTAAATTCAATGTAATTTTTCTTTTTTAAGGACCTTGGAATTTCAAATATCTCAAAAAGTCTTTCCGATCTCAGAAGCTCGAATAAGAAATCCAAGGTATGATTTATTTGGATCAAAATTGCCAATTTCTGAATTCTATATATGTTTTCAGAAAGTCTAAGAATGCAGAACTTCAATTCATTAGTTAATTTGATTCTTTTTGACTAATTGCTTCAAACAATGGAATTTGATTTATTTGAATCAATTTTATGAAGTTATTTGAATTGAATTTATTAGAACAAGCTTATTGATCTATGATGCACACATTGTTCTAAATACAGTGTATATAATTTGGAATATGTTTATTTCTTTCTGGTTTGAGCCTGTCCGGCAACGGCTTCCAAAACCAAAAGCAGCAAATACTGAGATTGTAGAACGAAGACGCTCATCTCGTGAAAGAAAGGCAGTCATCTTATATCAAGATGATGTAGGTATCAATAACTATAATTTGGGTGATTTATGGAGATATCATGTGTCAACTTCACTGATTTGATTTTTCTTGTTTCGGATTCCAGATGGACATTGACCTCCCTCCAATGCGGAAGAAGTCAAGATCAAGCTCATCATCTTGGGCGAGGTGGAAAAATTTGTACTTTGAAATGCATATGTCGTTACTTTGTATGCTACATTATAGATTTTCACAATAACTGTTTTGGAATTTTCAGCTACATTGCAAGACCATTAAAGGAAGTTAAACTGGCCTCTCATGAAGATAGAATTCGAGCTCTTAGAGTTGCGGAGGAATTCCAAAGTAACCTGCAATCTGGAAATCCGGCTTTTGTCAAATCAATGGTTAGGTCTCATGTGTATAGCTGTTTTTGGTTGGTAAGTCCAAAGAAGGATAGGGAATGTGCTTCATAATAAGATCATTGTAGCTTTAACTATCGTTCTATTTTATTGAAGGAAAATATGATATTTAGGCTAGAAATCTAATTATTTGGTTTGCTTTAAATTGTTTAGGGGCTTCCCACTCAGTTTTGCAAGGATCATCTTCCAAAAACAGACATGGATATGATACTAGAGGATGAAAATGGCTCGACATTTGATGCTAAATTCCTTGGCAATAGGACTGGGCTTAGCGGTGGTTGGAGAGGATTTGCATTGGATCATAAATTAGATGATGGTGATGCAGTTGTGTTTGAATTGGTAGAGTCAAACAAATTTAAGGTAAGCTTTTACAATTCACAATTTCTTTTTATTTTTTTTGCAATTTCATAGATATGGATTCAGGCTTGAAGCTAATTATCATATATAAGTAGAAAAAAGAGTCAAAAACATATACCAATAGCAACATAGTGCCTCCCTCTTAGTCTTGTTAGAAGTTAATTAAACTACCTGCTAATACGCCACAAAGGGTGCTTTATCAAGAAATCACCTTTTTCCTTAATGTGTGACACTCCTTCAACGAAGCCATGACATTCTGCCAAAAATTGGCAGAATTTTCAATCCAACTTATGGCTGCATCCAACCCAGTTCATGGCCGTGACATTTCTTCTACGAAGTTGTGACACTTTGGCAAAAGAGGTAGACTTCTTTTGAGCTTCATGGCTTTGTCCACCCCACTTCACGGCTGTGACAACAGTGGTTCCTACTTGCTCAACTCATTTTTCTTTATCTTTTTGTCAATTTTTGGGGAATATTTTCCATATAATTTAGGACAAGCATTCTCCAAAATTATTTGGCATCTTCATTTTTATCCAAAAGAGTGATAATCTTAGCGAATATGCTAGTCACCCTAGGATTTTTAGCTCTATATATTCTTAATTTTCACCAAGCCACTAACTCTCTCATTCTCTACACACTCAATCTTTTGAAAAAGTTCCAGCCACCAAACACTCTTTAATACTATCTTTTTTGTTTTTGAAGTTGGAAGATCAAGGAACTTTAGAAAAAGTTTACTCTCAAAAGTACATGAACTTTTGCATCTCCTTTTGTTTAATAACATGATTTTCATGAGTGTGCGATCTTTGTTATTGGTTTAATGCTTTCATGTAACAAATGAATGTTTTGCTTTGATAATGGTCTTAATGGAGAAGTTAAGGCTTGTTTTTGTTGCTTGAATGAGTTTGGATTGCATGAGACTTGTAGCCTAATGGGAAGAACTACATCACAAAACGATTAGAACTTAAGCTCATTAATTTAGATTAATCTAGACAATATTTAGGTTAAGAGAGAGAATTGGTACCCTAATAACGACAATAGGCCTTAACTAAAATCTTATCACCTCATTAATCACTTTTAATTGAATAATTGCAATTAAATTTATGAGTACTTTCTAATTATAGGAGTTGGTATTGCCTTTATTAATTTTATTTTAGATTGTGCCTTGTTAATTTCTTATTTTAGCAATTTCAACATTAGTTTGCAGTAATTTTAGTTCTTTTATTAGTTACTTCGATAACAATTTTGTAAATTATACAGTCACAATTACACACCCAATTCTTGTGGGCACGATACTTTTTTCATCATTTATTACTTGTCACAATTGGCATACTTGTTATACTCTGCATTTAGGCTAGAAGGCAGTCAAGTTTTTGGTGCCATTATTGGATGACTTATTGGCTTAAATGCGAAGAATAGCAATCATTCTAGTAGTGACAAGTTATAAATTATGACAAGAATATCGTTCTCACAAGGATTGTTTGCAATTGTGATTTTAAAATTGCAAAATGATTATCCAAATACCTAATAAAAGAGCTAAAATGACTACAAACTAATATTGTAATTAACTAGTTCAGGAAATCAACATGGCACAACTTAAAATCAAGCTAATCAAGAAAGGACTAACTTGAATGTTAAAGTACTTGTTTATCTCCTAGTATGTAATTACAATTGCAACCTTTTGATTAGAAGTGTCTAATAAGGTGATAAGTTTTTAGCTAAGTTCTATTGCCCTTAGAATATGTATTCTCTCTTAACCTAGATGTTAAAATCACTCTTAAATCTAGGGATCCTCTTGGTTAAGTCTAGAACTAAATCTTATGGAACCCAAAACTCATTCAAGTGATAAAAGAACATCACACCTTAACTTCTTAATTAAGACTATCATCAACGCATAACATTCATTCATTACATGAAAGTATCAAAGCCAATATCAAAAATTGCATAAACTCATGAAAAATCACTTCATTAATCAAAATAGAAATACAAAAGTTCACATATTTTGGAGAATATACTTTCTCCTAACAAAAAGAAAATTATTCACTACACATTGTCAAGGTCACTACAATCCAAAACATTAATGAAAGTAAATAAAGAGTAGTTGAGAAGAAGCATTCGAACAAATTGGAGAGCTTCCTTAATCTTGATTGGGCTCTTCAAAGTACCTTGGATCTTTCAAACTCCAAAGAAGGTAGTTTGAGAAAAATGTAGTAACTGGAACTTTGTCAAAAGATAGTGTGCTGGTGAAAATGAAGAATATATAGAACTAAAAACCTAGGGTGACTTGTACTTAGCTTATTCTAAAAGATTTTCACTCTTTAGGATAAAAATGAATATGCCAAATAATCTTGGAGGAATACTTGTCCTATATATATGGAGAATATTCTTAAAAAATTGACAAAAAAGATGGAGAGAAGTGACCATCTTCAACCGGTGCGTGTGCTTCACTCGCGACTCCTTTGGTCACCGGATTTGGTGGGTTGAATAATCTGAAGGTGGCGCACCCTTTGGCAATGGTGGTGTAAGTCACCTCACCTCTTACTCACAATAGTAAAACCCCAGTTTTGGTGTTCTAGGGATTTTATACCACACTAGCAAAAAAGTTAGAGACTTTAAATTAAATTTTGGGGTTATAGAGTTTTCAAACCTCACCAAAAAAATTAGGAATTTTTCTTATGTAACGAGAAGGAAAACTCAACTTCTTGATATTTTTTTAAAAGCGGGTATTTTACCTATTATTTAGAAGGAGAAAATGCAGCTTTTATAAAGAGAAAGGCTCTGATACTAAGAAAATTTTTGAAAATAAAAAATTTTATTAATTCTCTAAAACCTAAAAAAGTACAAGTTATAAAAAAACAAAAAGAGTCCTAAATCTATTGTAATAAGGAAAGATAAAAGCTAATTAGAAAATAAACTTTAGTTAGAAATATAAAATAGAATTCTAATCTAACTAGGAAATCCAACACTCTTTTTGTTGTGACTTGCCCATTCCTCTCATTATTTTTTCGCTCTTATACTAAATTCCTTTAGAAAACCTTACTACTTCATAGAAGTTTGATAAAGAACAAATTCAAGACAACCAATAAATCAATCAAACAGTAAGACAAGTAGAAGAATGGATGAGGGAAAATATGAATTTCATTGATAGGAAACTGGAAATATAGGATTACAAGTTCCAAGAAGATAACTTCCCTCTTTAGTAAGGAGCCCTGCTCAACAGCAGCCAAACAAATGATCTTCAAAAAGTTCTTTACCCTCCTCTGCTCGCTAGCTAAATAATAACAAAAAAAAAAAGATGAAACCGTTTTTTCCTAGTGTCCAACTTAGCACTAAGTGCACTGCTTTTCCCTATCTTTTCTCTAATCAAATTATTCCATCCAATTTGATAGTAACCAGTAAATCCCTTTAATGCCCCTGTTGTGTTGCTGATTTCTCAACCCCCTGCTGCATTTGCTGTTTCTTTTTGCAAGTATAAACTTGCTGTTTCCCTGGCTTAAGTAAATTTGGATCTATGAGCTATGCTTGAGTAGCAGCCTCTCTATCAATGCCACCTTTTTGAAATAAAGTCTTGTTCTCAAGACTTAGCTGAGGGTACTCACTCCTCATAACAAAGTCGTCTTCCTAGGTTGCGTCGTCGATGCTCTTTGATTGCCATTGCACCAAACATTGGGACACATTTTCGCCTTCCCTTTGAATCACTAGAGTGGCAAGCACTTTCTCAGGAACAGGTTCGTCCACATGCTCTTAACTCCAACTCAGGCGGCAGGTTGCTGGAGCTGGACTGAGTTCCAATAGCTCTCTTAAGTAGGGAGACATGGAAGATGGGATGAATTTTAGAAGAATCAGGAAGGAGTAAGCGATAGGCCATTGCTCCTACCTTGGCTGCAACCTGATATGGCCCGAAGTAACGGGTTGACTGCTTCGGATAGATCCGTCGTGTAACGGACTGCTGGCGATAATGCTGTAGCTTTAAATACACCCATTCCCCTACCTCAAAGTCGACCTCTCTTCGATGCTGGTCTGCACTTTGCTTTCTTATTGTGATTGCAGCAAATGATCCTTAAGTTGTCTCAAGGCTTCGTATCGGTGCATGAGTCCTCTAACTACTACTTCCACCTGCACTTCACCAGGAACAAACTGTAGAATGGTTGGGGCTGCCTTCCATTCACCACCCTAAAAGGTGCGGTGTCTGTACTCACATGGAAAGAGGTATTGAACCAATATTCTACCCAAGGAAGCCACTGACTCCAGTAACGGGGCTGGTCAGCGGCAAAACAACGGAGGTATGATTCGAGGCAACGGTTGACAACTTCGGTTTGCCCATCCATCTCGGGGTGATAAAAAGAGCTAAACTTGAGCTGACTACCTTGTAGCTTGAGCAATTCTTGCCAAAATCGACTCATGAAGACCGGATCTCTATCACTAATGATGGTCTTTGGGAACTTGTGGAGCCGTACAATATCTTTAACAAAAAACTCAGCAGCTATGCGGGCTGTACAGGGCTGTTTCAGGGCCACAAAGTGGCTGTACTTTGACAATCTGTCCACTACCACCATCACCACATCATACCCCTTCGACTTCGGTATGCCGGTGATGAAATCCATTGAGATGTCCTCCCATACTGCTTGAGGCATGGGAAGGGGCTTTAGAAGTCTTGCTGGTGAGAGAGTGGAGGCTTTGAAACGCTGACATATGGAACAACTCTTGACATATTCCTTAATGTGTTGAACTATCCCTTTCTAATGAAACGTTGCTGCTATCCTTCAGTAAGTCTGGTAGTAACCGGAGTGTCCCCGTACCACTGAGTTATGAAACTCATCCAACAGAGTAGGAAGCCATTTGGAAGTAGAAGAAATTACTAGTTTCCCATTGCGGTATAAGATGCCATTCTTCAACTCATATTTTGGTTTAGAACTGGGATCATTTTGTAGGGCTTGTTTTATAGCTATGAGCTTAGGATCCTGGGCTGCTTCTTCCAGCAGGTGGCTGCCTCCGTCCCATGTGGGGGAAAACACAATGGGTGCCAGCTCAACGTCCTCTTGCTGTCTTGATAGGGCATCAGCAGTTGAGTTTTGTTTTTCCGGCTTGTATTAGACCTCGAAGACGTACCCCATAAGCTTGGAGAACTCTTCTGGTCAATGAACACCGTGAATTTTCTGCCTAGCAAGTAAGGCCTCCAATGTTGGATGGCGAGCGCCAATGCCGTTAACTCCTTTTCATATGCTAACTTTATCAAATTACGTTTAACTAAAGCTTTGCTGAAATAAGCTATGGGCTTGCCCTTTTACATCAATACAACCCCTAAACCTATTCTCGAGGCATCACATTCGATGGTGAAGGGTTTATAGAAGTTGGGCAAGGTGAGGAGAGGCGTTGTCGTGAGCCTTGCCTTCAATTCATCAAAGGCTACCTGTGCCTTCTTATTCCAGACAACCAATAAATCAATCAAACAGTAAGACAAGTAGAAGAATGGATGAGGGAAAATATGAATTTCATTGATAGGAAACTAGAAATACAGGATTACAAGTTCCAGGAAGATAACTTCCCTCTCCTGTAAGCCCTGGTCAATAGCAGCCAAACAAATGATTTTCAAAAAGTGCTTTCCCCTCCTCTACTCACTAGCTAAATAGTAACAAAACAAAAGATGAAACTGTTTTTTCTTAGTGTCTAGCTTGGCACTAGGTGCACTGCTTTTCTCTCTCTTTTCCCTAACCGAATTATTCCAACCAATTTGATAGTAACCAGTAAATCCCTTCAATGCCCCTGTTGTGCTGCTGATTTCTCAACCCCCTGCTGCATTTGCTGTTTCTTTTTGCGAGTATAAACTTGCAGTTTCCTTGGCCCAAGTGGATCCGGATCCATGAGCTTTGCTTGAGTAGCAACCTCTCTATCATAGGGCTTAGTTTCACTTAATGATAAGGCAAAAATCAAAAGGAATTCTTATACACTTTTCTTGTATGAAAATTTTTTCGTTAGGCATTTTGTGGTTGCTTGCATTTGCATGTTAGTCCAGTTTTTGGTCCATTTCATTACACGCAACGTGAAAAATGTAAGCTGAGAGCATAAAAAATTTTAGATCGGAGGAAAATGGTTGAGATATGAACAAAATTTATTTATAGGTTCTAGTGTCATTTAATTTTTTCATGAAGATAGATGCGGCTGAAAAAAGATATATATTTAGTTCAAACAAATGGATCACTCAGTTTTGGTTTTTTTAAATATGGAATTATGCATTACTTTCTAATTGTCTATTACAAAAGGCTGATGTTGCATTTAGCCTTAACATATTGTAATTTTTCATTTGCCTTGAATGTTAACGATGGATTAAGTATCAAATTGCCTTTAGAACTTTACAACTTTTCATAATTTAATTCTCAGAACTGTTATTTTTAACTTTTTTTAGGCGACCTCTACTGTATTTCCCGATTAATGGTGTTTTCTACTTTTTGATCATTAGATTGTAAACAATAAGAAAGTATGCTAGGTAAGACCTTTCTTAGAAGCTAAAATTGTCCAGTTTTAGTTAAAATCTTTTACCTTGTTGGACCAAGAATCTTTTAGCTACGAGGAGGAAAAGCCAGTCTTTTTTGGTGGAATGGATGACAATTCTTTTGCATAATGATATGATTCCAGTCTTACTGAGCTCCAAGTTCACATGAGAAAATAGAACTCCTGCGTTCTACGGTCTAGTCAGTCTAGTGAGAGAAATGTTTCTAGAGAAAAGATAGAAATTAGGAAGTATAAAGGTTTTATGCCCCTTTTGCAGTATACGCTACCTGTCAACAATAAGCTGCGCTGTAAATGATCGGTAACAGCCAGGTATTAATAGCTTGTAATGATCAGTCATAACATTTCATGAATAGCTTTAATAGTTGTATAGCTCGGCTACCAAAGTTTAAGGAGTACAAAGCTGGTATGCCGTTGTTATATTCACACACGTGAAAATAAATGGAGCTTGCTCATATTGATCCACGATTGTAGATGCAAACCTTAAGTAGTGATCATGGATTGGTTAATCGGTTTACGAGTAAAAAAATTAATCAGTTTATTAAAATTAGCTTTTTAAAATTACTAACTATTAATCAGTTCATCGGTTTTGATTTTTTGATTTGGTTAATGAATATTTTTTGGTTAACTATTGAAATTTGTAATATAAAATTATAAAAAAATTAGACAATTTAATTGTGTAAAGTAATTCAAAATAAAAATTATAAAATAAATATAATTTACTATCTAAAATTTATGTTATGTAAATTAATAGTTAATATTATAAAATAGATTTGATATGTTTTGAAAATTAATATGTTTGATTTTAAGTCAAATAAAATTTTAGATAATATTAAATATTATAAAATAAATTTAAAAATGTAATTCAGTACTATTAAATAAAATATAAATATTAATATATGATAAAAGATAATATATACAAAAGTTAGTTGGATAATATATATAAATATTATTATTATATAATTAAACAAAATAATATAATATAAATTTAATTTAAAATATTATATAAATTTTATAAAAAATTATAAAAAAATTAAGGTATATATATATATATATATATATATATATATATATATATATATATATATATATATATATATATATATATATATATATATATATATATATATATATCAGTTGATTGCGAATTAACGGTTAATTGGTGTTTAAAAATTTAAATCGTAATTAAAAATTAAAAATTATAATTGAATTAATTGAATCGATTAACTATTAAAATTGGTTCGATTTCGAATTAATTTTGTGGATAAGTATATTTTGATTTTTTTTTTCCTCACCCCCAGTAAATGTGCAGTCTAATCAAAACTTAGGATTCTGTTGCAGCTCTACACATTTAGAGTATCGTTGCCATTGTCAAGTCAAACAGACGCAGATACTGCAGAGAAAGGAACTTCCGAAGACCGGAAGAAGTTCGAGTCCCATTCAAGTAAGAAACAAAAGTCAAAGAAAGATAAGGCAGATGACATTGATGAGGTATGTAACGCTAAAAACTCCCAGCGACGAACTAGAGCAAGTAATAAAGAAATATCAAAGAAAGAAAAAGTTGATGCTACTGAAGATCATGATAAGAAAGATGAATTGGCCATTGAAATGGAAGTACCATCCGTTCAGGAAAATGATACACAAGAAAGCAATGAATTCAAGCCTAGAAAGAAACGTGCTGTCAAGTTCTTTAGAAAAGGAGCATAGGAGTAGAGCCTTCTTGAGGAAAATTGTATTGCAAACCCTATTTTTAAAATATTTTGGATTAATTTAGACAAATAATTACTGTTAGTTTAGAGTTTCGAAGCATTTACAGTTGTGTAGAATCATTACTTAAATTCTAGGGTTAATTAAAAAAAAAAACTCTTTTTAACCTATGATCCGATTTTTATTTTAACTTCAAACTGAAAAAACCGATTAAATCTGTCTGCAAATTTTTACAAATTTTTCATGTCCAATAATCCATTATTTTTTTTTATTTAAAATTTAATGGAATGACATTTAGTGATGGATAATAAGAGCTATGAAGCATTTTTAATTGTGCAGAGTCATTAAAATTCTAATTAAATTCTAATTTCTAATGATGATAATAAGAGCCAAGGATGGCTCTAGGTACGTTATCGAATAATTATGTTCTATTTGTTTTAGGAATTCATTTTGTAGATATTTCAAAATTGATTTCAATGTATTGAAAAATCTCCATACCGGAAACAACTATTTGTCCCAAATATACACTCCATTTGTCTCCAATTTGTTAATGCTACTAATGTATTTATTTGTGTAATTTTTAGCAAGTCGATAAATTTTTGGAGAGTAAAAGTGTGAAAAGCTGCTTATCTTTAGTGACTATTTACACGAAATACTGTAATGTGGACTGCCGTTGAAATAGTTAGGAATTGATTTAACACATATGATCACTTGTGACGAACTAACACTGGAATCACTAAAAAAAATTTTATAACCGTAGAATATTTGAATTAATTTTTATTTTCAACGAAAGTAACATTTATCATGAAAATGAATAGTAAATGTTAGAACTATATTCAATCGATATAAATAGAATATAAATTGACATATGAGAATTTATCAGTATCCAATTAAAGTTCAAGTCACTCAAATTGACATGTAAAATCAATTGGAAATAGAAGTGCCAAATGGGTGGATTAGATGGGTTTGGGTTAAGTCATTAATGGGTTAGGTCATTAATGGGTCAAAAAATATGGGTCATTAATGAATCGGGTTGATTTGGGTCAACTTATGAATTTGGATTAATTTTGAATGTTTATTTTTAAAAACATTAATATAATATAATTTATTTTATCTTTTAATAAATTTAAAGAGAAAAGAACAAGCCAATTTTATGATTCCATCTCAATATTTTATTTCCAAAATTATTCTCCGCCTTCCAAAATCTCAGCCATCACATTAAGAATGAAGAAAACCCTCAATCAATCAAGTTCTTACGGTAAACTAAATCCTCACCCATCGCTCCTATAAAAGGGGTGCTTCAGAACGGTAATTATAAACCCTAGCCGAAGCAAAAATCGCCGTCTGTCTCCTTCTCCAATAGCTAAATATGTTTTCAAGTTGGCTCGTTCTCAAGTTCTCTATTTTTTCTGGTTAACGTCCTCCTTTCATTTCTTTTTCTTTTCTTTTGGCATGGTATTAGGTCTAGAAAGGGCAAATGACGAATTATTTGCCGAATTATTGAATGCTCAGAATTTTGTATCTGGGTATTATGATTCTTATTCTTTGAATAGGAAGATCTGATGCCTCGTAAATATTTCAAATTGATTTTTTCAAGGTTTTTTCTTTTCAAATCGTTGTTTTCAGCTCTAAAGCCATGATGATTGTTTATAGTTCAACTGAAAGCAAGTCATTAGGCTTGTTCTATTTGTATTTAATTATGCCGAAAACTTGTAATTTTGAATTGTATTTATATACTATTTTCATCGAAATTTATATTTTCTTATAATTTATAAATTAATTTTAATATTTACAAGAAATTGAAGCATCATAGTTTACTTTATGTGACATATATATATATATATATATATATATATATTGAAATTATTTAGAAAGCATCTTATTATTATATAGATGTATGAGATTTTGTAATAATAATAAGAAGAATAATGCATAATCCTTCTTCTTATTATTATTATTACAAAATCACATAAAACACCAATTGGGTCTTAACCCAATGGGTCAAAATATTTGAATCTTGAAAACATCCAATGAGTCAAGATCTTCGAATCTTGAAAACACCCAATGGGTTGAAAAGTGAGATGGATCAATTTTGGGTTGACCCAATGGGTATTGGGTTGGGTTGGATTGAAAAATAAAATGGGTCAATTTTGGGTTGACCCAATTGGTATTTATATGGATTGGGTTGGGTTTGGGTCAATTTTTTTGGATAAATTTGGATCGACCCATGGGTTTGGATCAATTTTGCCAGGTCTAATTGGAAAAATGGTTTTTTTTTTGTCTTTTTGTGCCATGCCAGATTAGGGATGATTATGAGGTGAAAAATCCCGATCCCCGGTGGAGAACCGTCCCGAATGGGACGGAGAATCCCGAAAAATTTTCCCGTGGGGATGAGGATGGAGAAAAAGTATTTTCCGACTTAAAATTCGGGACGGGGACAGGGATTGTGGTCCCCGCCCCGAAATTTTCTCGCCTCCGAAATTTAATTACTAAATTTAATTATATTTATATAATTTAATTTTAAATTATATTTAATTTTAGTTTTATCGATTGTTAAAATTTATATTAGTTTGGTTTGTAATTGAATTTATAATTTTAATTATTACATATTATATTTCAATTACAATTAATTATTAAATATTATATTTTAGTTATAATTAAATTTTTTTAAAAAATAAAAATATTTTTAATGCGGGGACGGGGACGGAAAAAAATTTTCCTCATAATACTATCGGTCCCCGTCCCGCCTTTGTGCGAGGCAGTAGGTGGGGAGGCACTATCCGCCCCTGTTCTGCCGTCCTGTCCTGCGATCATCCCTATGCCAGATGCTATATGTACCACTACTGTGACTTTTCTTTTAATTGGGTGTTGACATACATTGCCACATGTCTACAATTATTTGGTTTGTGTTTGCTAATACACTACGTATTACCCATTGTTGGGCCTTTACCCAAAGCTCAAGGCCTAATCAGAATTCGAACTAAACTTAAACATACAAACATTTGATCTAAATTGGGAGTATTGTATATAAGGGAGAGCAACGGTCTGTTCAATTCAATAATCGAACCAAAATAACCGAAATTTAAAATTTTATTATTTTTATTAATCGAACCGAACCGAATCGAAGTTTTAGAATAATCGAATTTAAATCGAACTAAAATTTTCGATCGGTTTGGTTTGGTTAACTGAAAAACCAAAATTTAAAATTATTTAAAAAAATAAAAAATATTGTATCTAAAAATTATAAAAAATTATAAATCATAATATACTAAAATAAAAAGATCTAAATTGTACAAATAAAAGTTCAAATTAAAGAAATAATCCCAAAATATATAATAAATAATACAACAAAATCATTAAATAAATTTTTTTATTTAATCAATTTTCAATTTAATCGTCAAAATTTTAAATTATCACATAAAAAATAGATATTAATAATTGATAATGTACTCATATAATTTACAACTAAAAATAAAATAATTTACATGTATAAAATAATTATTCAATAAAAAATTAAAAAAATTATATAATTATATAAATTTTGGTTCGGTTTGATTTCTATGCGGTTTTCTCCTTCAAAAATCGAGCCGAACCAAAAAATCAAAATTTCTTAAAATTGGAAATTGAAAATTGAACCGAAAAACCGAACCAAATTAAAAAATCAGTCGATTCGGTTCGGTTTTTTGATTTTTGCTCACCCCTAATTGTATAGCCCGGTTTGCATATTCGCCTCCTGTCTCTGCCTAAATTGACACATTAGCAGACATAATCATGTAATTGTCAATATAGCGATGATTAACACTTAATTATTGGCATTGCAAAACACAACACATGGGCACTATAAATAACCCCTTTACTTTAAAAGGTAAAGGACTTTTGGCATTCTTTTAGATTTTATCTTTCTAAACTTGACTGATTTAAATTTTGGAGTGCTAATTCCTTACAAGCTAGGGTTAAGCATTGTTTCTTGTACCCTATAGGTTCTCTTTGTCAGATTGGGACTTACAATTTTTTTAGATCAGACCTTCTCCTAGTCAGCTTTATTTAATTTTTTCAAGATTATCATTTGGTGCCTTCATTGAGAGTGGACCATGGAAGATTCTCCTAGACGATCCCAACGCTCACAGTACTTTAAGGGCAGTTGATGCATTAAATCTACTATTAATAAGGAGATAAAAATCTCTTGCTGGCTTTCGATGATGAAGGTCTCGTCGATGTTATTAATTAACTTGATGACTCCACCCCTATAACTGTGAAAGACTTGAAAGCCCTTATGAAAGGCTTCGACTATAAGCTATAGGTTAAGATCATGCATTTGATATAGAAAGACAAAAGGCCTCAATCCTTTGCTAGGAACTATGACAGAAAGCATGATACAAGAGGAAGGAAGAATGAGACCACGAGCCAAAGGCATAGTAATTAAAGAAGGAGAAAATCGCTTTGGCACTCGATCAGATGCATATGACTACTTCTATAAGGGAAAGGGTAAAGAGAGAGGAATTCCTTTTCATACCTAATATGATTCATACAATAGGACCTACGTCACGTCACGTTCCCCTTCAATCTTTGTAAGAGATCTCGACTTGTCATTCACGTGCACCCTAAAAGCAAAAATATTAAAAATAAAGGAGCAACCAATTGGACCTATAGCAAGCAAAGATGAAAAATGGTTTTGTCAAACCATTAAGAAGTTGGGATTAGATCATCCTAAGAAACCCATGTTCGATGAAAATACCATTTCTCCTTTCTCTTTAGGAATCAGAGAAGTAGAACTTTCAAAAAGGTTTAAAAAGATAAGGATGCCTAGGTATACTGGTAAAACAGACTTGACATGCCATATAACGGAATACCTCACCCAAATCCAAATGTATTTATTTGACGATAAGATATTTTGTAGAATTTTCCTTACAACATTGTCGGGAGATGCTTTAGATTGGTTCCACGACCTCCATATGGAACCACTTTTCACCTTCAAGTAGATTCAAGACATGTTTATTGCCAGAGACATAGTGCAAGTAAGAACACCAAAAGATAGTAAATGCTCTTTATAACTTACTATAGAGGTTAGATAAAGGTCTTCAAGATTTTATGGAGAGGTTCCAGACATTGGCCTATGAAACTAAAAATTTACACCTAGAGATTGCAACATTAGCCTTAGCAAAGAGTGTGAGAAATTTGCCATTGTTTAAGCCTTTGACCTCTCGCCTCCCAGCTGATTTCATCAACTAATAGATAGGGAAAACCAATACATCTAGTTAGATGATGCCCTAAAGACAAAATGGTGACATTCGAGTTTTTTAAGTGGACACAATGCTGTTGGATGGGGAGGAGATATGACTTAA
Organism: Excoecaria agallocha; assembly: GCA_037975025.1. Classification (NCBI taxonomy): domain Eukaryota; kingdom Viridiplantae; phylum Streptophyta; class Magnoliopsida; order Malpighiales; family Euphorbiaceae; genus Excoecaria; species Excoecaria agallocha. The sequence continues at coordinate 6,071,182 of CM075820.1, forward strand.
AGCCCAAGGAAAGTGAGCACATTAAAGAGTATTGGGAAATGAAAGGAATCTAAGCATGGAACATCTAATTGCCATGTTAACATTCTGGCTAAAATCTATACCACGCTTAATTTTCTCCTTTTAACGTATTGACATGGATTAAAGAAAACATAATAAAGTTAAATGGTCAAAGAAAATGTCAGACTAGACATTCATATAAAGCAGCAAGTCTAAGTTTTGTGATTTCCATAAAGAAATAGGTTATACAATGGACAAATGTAAGGCTTTAAAAGATGATATAGAACGGTTGATACAAAAAGGGTCATTGAAAAGTTTTGTCAGGAAACCACCTAAAAGCCCTTATAGGTCTCTGCATAATTGAGGTCGATTAGATTTCGATGAAGAAGAAAGCTGAGAGATGTGGATCAGCAATGACATTAGGTGGGTGTGATTAATATTAATTGCTGGTGGATCATCTTGTGGGAAAGATTTCTCCAAGAGGAAGAAAAGGCGAAGGGGGGTTTAATTCTCAACTTAATAAGAGAAGTTACCTTTTATTGTTATATCACTAAAGGATTTAGGAAATATTAAGTTTCGTCATAAAGATGCTCTAGTAGTGCAAGCATCAATCAACAACTTCTTGGTAAAAAAGATCCTAATGGATAATGGTAGTAGCGTTAATGTGTTGACCTTACAGGCAAATAGGAAAATGGGCTTACTGGTCAATGAGTTAAAGTCGAATAACATCCCCTTGATCGGATTGGGCAATGTTATTGATGGTTATCTTATGTCTTTAATTAATTGTTTGTAACTAATAGTAGAATGGTAATTTTCCAGTATAGGTTAACTGTATAGGCTCTTTATATAAAAACCTATTTGTATTATTATTTTTTATGTGATGAGATAATAGAAAAAATATCATTTCACAAAAATCTTCATGGTATCAAAGCCATTGCTGTTTTGAAGGTTGAATTTACTCCATTTCTGCAGTTGGTTATTTTCGATAGCCTTTTTTGGCAAGTATAAAAGGTTGTGTTTCGGCCCTTGAATTTTGATATCGCTCCTACTGGAGGGAAGTCTAGGTGATTTTCAGCTAGTACCCAGGTTTTCGGCACTGTCCAACTTTACGCTTAGGTATATGTGTCATCTTCGTATTTTAGATCTATCTCCTCTCGTTGGTGTGTGAGGCACGTGTCACCTCTCTCGGCCACCTTTTGCTATTAATTTTTCCTTCGTTAATCTCACCGGCCTTCTCCAACTCTTGTGAATTGATTTTTGGTGACTTTCGACATCTTGGGCTTTCGGGTCCCACGTGACAGGTTTTGTTATACTTATTTTTTAGTTTTTTTTTCTACTATTCGGGTTGGTTTTTTTGCTATTTTTAGGTGTTTCTTGCCTTTTAATTTTTATCTTTCCATTATATCAAATACTAAAGACACTAATACGGAAGTGGAGAAATATTATCTATTAATGACAACCCCTATTCTCAAATTAGCCCTATTAAACTAGATGGAAGTAGTACTTATTTAGCCTGGTCTAGGTTATATTTATTTTCTATCAAGGCTAAAAGGTTGTAAGGTTATATTGATGGAAATAAAAAAACCACCACATGTTACTGATTCTACCTTTAATCAACAGGACTCTGAAAGCTCATTGGATATGTCTTCGCTTTTTAATTCTATACACTCTTAAATCTCCCGCCGGTATTTATTGTTTGACACTACGAAAAAGATATGGAAATTTACAAAAACCACTTATTCTCAAATGGAAAATAATGCTCAGATCTTTAAACTTCGGAATAAAATTCATTGCACAAAACAAGGTGAAGTTATTGTTTCAGATTATTTTTGTGAGCTGGGTAGTTTATGGCAGGAACTAGATTGCTATCAAAATTTTTAGGCCAAATGTGTTGATGATGCAGTATTGATTCAAAACATGTTTGAAAAGGAGTGGGTCTATAATTGTTTGGCTGGTTTAAACCCTACATTTGATTAATTGAAAGTTTAAGTTATTGGTAGATCCCCTTTTCCTTCTCTTGAGGAGGCACATTCTTTAATCCAGTAGGAAGATACCAGAATAAGTGCCATACTCTATCCTGTACCTATTGAGAACTCGGGCTTAATTGGACATATTACTCCTAAGCAATCAAGAGGTATTACTTTTGATAAAGACCATTTGCATTATGATTACTGTGGTAAGCTAAGGCATACCAAAGAGACTTGCTGGAAGTTGCATAAAAGACCTACTAGGGGCCGAGGGGGAAAACAAGCCAACCCAATGTAAGGGCTCAAGAAAATGTGTTAGAAATAGTAGAATCATCTAAGGACTTAACTTCAGTTGAAAGTCTCTCTTTTAATGAAATTTTGCATTTCAGGCATCTCCTGTCTTAGCTTAATCCTTCCTCCAGTGCTACCTCTAATTTTGTCAAGTCAGGTAATACTTTTTCTCATCTTGACTCATGGATTATTGATTATGGTGCGAATAGACATATGACGGGCACTTCTAAAGGCTTTCTTAAATGCTCTCATTGTCTAAAAAGGGATAGCGTCAGGGTGGCTGATGGGTATTTAACCCTTATTTCTGAGATAGGTTCTATTGTTTGTACTCCTAATATTAAGCTGTCTTATGTTCTACATGTTCCTCAATTCCTTGTCAATCTCTTATCTGTTAGTGCTATTACTAAAGCTCTCAATTGTAAGGTTAAATCTTTTCCTGATTATTGTATCTTTTAAGACCTTCAAACAGGGAGAAAGATTGGCAGTGGTTGAGAGCATGATGGCTTATACATGATGGAAGAAAATCGAGACTTGGCCTTTATGGAGGATATCAGGATGTCAACTAGGAAATAATTTAATGGCATAGGCGATTAGGGCATCCATCATTTTTTTTTGTCTTAAGAATACTATATCTTAGTTTATTTTCTAGAACTCGGTTTGATTCTTTATCTTTTGATGTTTGTGAGTATACTAAACATACTAAAAACTCTTAACCATTAAGTGATAATAAAGCCAGTGATCCTTTTATGCTTATTTATTATGATGTTTGAAGGCCTACACAAATTGTCTCTTTGTCTCGAAATCAATGGTTTCTTACTTTTATTGACTGTTGCACTAGAATGATTTGGGTGTATTTGATTGAGGGAAAAATGATGTTTTCTTCTGTTTTCAATCTTTTCATAAAATGGTTCACACCCAGTTTGATGCTAAAATAAAAGTCTTATGGACTGACAATGGGACAAAATATATAGATACTAGGTTTGGTACTTATTTGGAGTCTCATAGGATTGTCTATCAAATTAGTTGTCCTTATACTAGTGCTTAAAATGGTATAGCTGAAAGAAAAAATAGACATTTGTTGGAAGTTGCTAGATCCCTTATATTTAGTATGAATGTTCCTAAGCCATATTTGAGAGATGCTATACTAGTGGCTGCCTATCTTATCAATAAAATGCCTATCAAAACTCTTAACTTTAGGACTCATTTAGAAGTCTTAACTGGATAAAATAGATATACTGTTCCATAAAAAGATTTTTAGGTGTGTCTGCTTTGTCCATACTAGAAATGCTGGAAAATTAGATTTGAAGGCATTGATATGTGTGTTCATTAGGTATTCTCCAACTCAAAAGGGATATAAATGCTATCACCCTCCATTTAGGAAGTTTTATGTCAGTATAAATGTTACATTTTGGGAGTTTGAACCTTACTTTGGCATTACATAATCACCTCTTCAGGGGGATAATAGTGACGAAGAAGTGGTGGTGTGTATGCCTGTGGTACTTTATGATCTTGTTTAGGGGAGAATAAAAAGATTGATGATGATCAAGGGGAGACTATTGTTTAGGGAGAGAATGTTGGTGCCTATGCCTATAGTACTTCATTATCTTGTCCTAAGGGAGAATGAAAAGATTGATGATGTTTAGGGGGAGACTACTATTCAGGGGAGAATGTTGTTAATGTTAATAGGGAGAATGAAAAGATTGATGATGTTCAAGGGGGGCAGAATGTTGTTGGATGTTTAGATAAACCTGATTTGTTGATATACTCGAGGAAGGATATGTAATGGCAAAAAATTTCATTATTTATGAATAGTGCCTTTCGGGTTGTGAGTGGTATCACCGGGGTGACACCGGATGTGATCATATTAGTATTAATGCATTAGATTCCATAAGAACTCTGCAGTTGAACGTGCTCGAGTGAGAGAAACGATAGGATGGGTGACCTTCTAGGAAGTTTCTAATTTGTATTGTATATATTGTGCTATTGGAAAATATGGATTCAATCGAGTCCATTGGTATAATTTGAGGTGAAATTGAGGTCGGATAAGCCCTCAAAATAGATAACGAAGAATTTTCTTAGATCGTAATAAAGTTGATCACAAGTTTGATCGAGTCCAAAAATATTTCATAGACCTCTAAAAATTATTATGATCATATAAACCTATTTTAAATAGCCTAAATGAATTTATGGAAGTGACAAATAATTTTTTTGACAACTTTGAATTTTTGGCTTTAGGATTGATTAATTTTTCTGCTGAAACTAAAAATATATCAAAATGATGTCAGAATGACCTAAAATTTTAGACACATATTAATAGATATATTTTTTCACTTTAAAAAAAATTTTATAGAATTTTGATATGGGAAACATTGAAATATGAAAAAGGGCAAAAAATTAAGTTTTCGGACCAGTCGAAAATTTTTTGGTGTCTTGATATCTATCGAAATGAACTCTGATTGACCTAAAATTTGAAAAACATATTAATTATAATATTTATGAATTTTTAAAATAATTTTGGTGGAAAAAGAAAATAAGAATGGATGAGCTAATGAGAAATTGACATTATGTCCATGTAAGTGGTTTAATTTATCCACCCTTTAAACCACTAATTTTGGGGATAATTTTTTGGAAAAATATTCACCAAAAAACAAAAACATTATGGACAAAAATGGGACTAAATAGCAGCTCTCCCTCTCCTCCAAAAATATAGTCCAAAACTTAGGGAATTTTTACCATTTTTACTTAATTCAAGCTCTTTCACTATAATTTTTCATGCTCTATCAATTGAAATCACTTTTATCATCTCTTAACATCCCCAAAATCAAGAAAATTCAGATTTTGAGTGGAGAAAGTGGATGGATGGAATTGTGAAGAAAAGTTTGAAGCAAAAATTCAAGTAAGTTAATTTAGTAAAATTTTGATGAATTCAATAGATTTTTAGGTAGATTTTGATGTGGATATTTATATTTTTAGTTTATTTTGAATTATGGATGAAGAAAAATTAAGGAAATAATTCATGAAGAATTCAATTCACATAGTAATTCAAGAGGAAACAAGTGGAATCAAGGAGAAAATGGAAGGACAAGATGGGAAAAGGAAGATAAAGCATGGATATAGCTTGAAAATTAGGTAAGTGGATACCTAAAATAATTAATTTCATGTGAACCATAATTATGTGTTTTAGGGTTTTTGATGTAGTTGATGTATAAATTTTAAATTAAGGATAGAATAATGAAATTAAGTATCAAAGAATTTCTTTGGCATGAGAAACAATATAAAAAATGATTAAACATGAGAAATTAGTTTAAACCATCATCATGTCAATTAGAGAGAAATTGCTAAATATGGATTATAATTCAAATAAATGGTAAATTAGTGAAATTGGAAGCTAGAAAATAGAATATTTGATGTCAATTATATGAAAATATAATTAGAGATAATATGTTAGTTATGTAATCCATTATGTCCTTTAAGAATAAATTAAGTAATGTTAATTTAAATTTAAATTAAGATAGATTAATGTAATTGAGAGAACAATTATAAGATATATGATGATATATGTATGAAAATATAACTAAAAAAAGATACATTAGTTGTGGAACCTATTATGTAAGTAAATGAAATTAAGATTAGAAAAAGAATTAAATAAATTTAAGGTTAGAATTATGTTTAATATGGAAGATAAAATATAATAGCAATGTATGCATATGAACTAATGATAATCAAATAGTAAAGTATGGGAATGTAAAGAGTAAGTAATGAGAATGGTGAAATGAATCAAGATGGATTAATAAATTAGTGAATTACCATAAAATGAATGATAATTAGTAAAGAAAATCATTAAAAAGAAGAAAACATCATGAGGCTGAATAGTAACCTAAAGCATATAAGGTGATAATTTAATGATTAATTGAATATTTAACATGAAATGAGTATTATGGTGATGGATAAACCTAGTATGATTGGTTGGAACTAATAAAAAGAGAAATAAAAATGGACATATCGTGAATTAAGTGGTCATAATGGTATTCATATATGTGTTAAATGGACAATCATGTAAACTAACTGTGTATCGTTATATGAAAGCTTGAAATGATTGTGGAAAAATGTGAGATATAATAATGTGTGAAAAATCATAATGTATGCATATAAATATGGTATGGCCAAATGATACACAATGTAAAGATGGCATGTTCCCACCATATTTGGATATTATTACACATGTTTATTATGAATGTATGCATGATGAGTATGAATGAATGATAAATGAGCAAATGAGAATGATGGCATAATGTGAATTGCATGAAAAGTTATGTAAAAATATGACATAAAGTAAACAAAAATAATTGCCCTCAGTGTAAGTGGTTAATCCAGGATTTTAGAATATAATGGCTAACCATAGAGACACAAATTGTGGTAGCACCATGAGATGACGACAGTTGACTTGCATACACTAGATTGATAGTTGAGGCGTTGGTCAAGTCAAGTGGTCATCTCAACACATTCTAGAGTTATTGATCACATCAAGTGGTTGCTCCTGCTCATTTGGCAGTATTGGAGTCCTTATCCTGCATATCCGATTTGAGGATTTTCACTGGGTAATACCAGGGCCAAAAAACATAATTGTACAAAAAAAGGACTAAATGGTAAATTATGCATTAAAGATGTCAAATATGTGATAAAGTAATGAATAAAATGAAAAATATAATTAAGTCAATGAAAAAGGGGAAAAATGTAATTATGTTGGAAATTGGAGGCAAAATTGTAAATTTACATTGAAAGGGTGGTTAAAAAAGTCAAAATAGTCAAAAGGGTAAAAATATAATTGAAGAAAGTTTCAGGGACCAAACTGTAATTTGCCACCACCTAAGAAAAATATAAGGGCTAAAATGTAGATTTAGGACTAAAATGGAATAAAGACCAAAATAAAGTAAAGGAGAGTAAAATTAGTAAGAAATACCCAAATATATGTTAAAAAGAACTTTTAAGGACCAAATTGTAATTTTCACCATAATTGGAAAATAAATGAGGAGAAGACATAAATAAATAACTAATAAGGACCTAAAAGTAATTTGAAGAGTTAAAGGAGAAATTCTAAGATAAAATATAATATTAAATAATTGAGGATAAAAAGAATGAAAATGTAAGGAAATAAAATTAGTGGAGACTAATTGGTAATTTACTAATATATAAGAGAATTGTTAAAGATTAAAAAAAAATTTAATGAGTTTAAAAGAGGTATGAGATATGAATAAAATAAAAAGGATAAATTTGGCATTAACTTTGAGAATTATATGATGAAATAAAATTTAAAGACTAAAATGTAATTGCTAATTAAAGGTGGAAAGTAGTTAAAAAAAGACAAAAATAGTAATAAAAGAATCAAAGGGCAATTAGAAAATAAAAAATATAATTTAAATTGTTAAGGAGGGAAATTTGCAAAGAATAGAATTGATAACGGTTAAAATGTAGATTACCATTATGTGGACTCATTGTGGAAAATTAAAATACCAATTGGAAAGAAAAGATAAAATAAAAGGTAAAAAATAATTATATAATTAATATATCACAGTTAGAATTGTAAAAAAATAAAGTGAGTAATTGAAATGTAAATAAGGTATAAACAAAGAGTGGAAAACTAATTACGAAAAATAGTGATCAACAATTAAGAGACGGACTGCAGACATTTGTATAATTTACATAGAAAAAGAAAAAAAGAATTGATGAGAGAAAAAGTATTATATGGGTTCAATGGAAATTTTACAAGTGACTAAAATGGATTAAGAACCAAGGTTTGTAATTTGGGAAAATAATCATGTGACCTAGTTTAATAGGATAAGGACACACAAATAAATTTTAAAATAAAGATATAATTTGAAATGAGATCACAAATATTTTAGACGAAAATTGAATGTTATGGGTCATTATATATAAGCATCAAACCTGAGCTAGAGGTTTAAAATCTACATGTATAATTGAGAATAAATAATAATCAAGGAAAAACGAACAATAATTTGAAAATAAAGCAACAAACAATAGATGAATAGTAAATTAAAAACCTAATTAGGAGGCTAACTATACAACTATGACAAAGAAAGATTCGAGATGGAAGAGAGTTGAAACGAATATTAAAACATAGACTAGAGTCCAAATAGAAATGTCAGTAAAGGGCAAGTATAAGATGCTGAATTCGATTAATGATCTTTGAAATAAAAATGTAGTGAGCAACTAATATAAGAAAAATCAAAAGTAAGAATTAACGGTAAAATAATGTAAAGAAATTAGGATAAATGATAGCGATTATGGTCAGTCAAATGAAAATAATAAAAAGTAAGTTTGTTATGAAAAGTACCTTGAAGACAAATGTTTGATTCATGAGAAATGCAATTCAATATTGACAACGGTGAAATTGAATAAGAAAAACCTAGTGGCACAACGATCAACGAAAGCAAAGTATTGAATTGAAAACTGCAATATGAGAAAAAAATATGAGGTCAATTATAGACTAAGCATAGAATAGCATAAGATATTAAAATGGCTACATAAGGCTAAAAAGAATTATTAAGTAAAAGCACATAAGTGTGCAGAACATATGGACAGAAGACTACAAGGAATAGGAAGGAGGATAACAACTAATAATAATGCAATTTAAAAATTGATAAATAAAATAAAGGAAAAAGAAATGCAAGAATAAGAAATAAAGTGAATCAATTCAAACGAATTATAATATTAGACGGTATTTAAGTAAAAAAAAAATTAAGCCTGTATGCTTGTCACTATGAAATTTGTTAGTTGGGTATCCACCATTAAACATTACATGCTTAACGCATAGCTATTTGTTACACGTAAGTTTTAAAGGATATAGGTTGGTACTCGAAGGGATAGGTGCTAGATTTGGGCAAAGTTGCACAATAATGGAGATAAATTCTTATATTTTGTATGTGGCATATATGAGTAGGACCGTACTTTATGATGGGGATTTATTTGAACCCTTAGTCTCACTAGACTGCGTATAGGATGAGTAGGGTATCGTTCCAAAGGGAACGGGGTAAATTTTATATTGAAACTACAAAGAACAGATGGATAGGTAACAAATAAAATAAAGATTATGCATTTGACTAAATATCTAAACTACTTGGGATATATTAAATTAATTTGGATTAAAGATGACTTAAATGATAGTATGAACATACATTACAAATATGAAATAGTAATTCACCTAAAAACAAGTTCTAGATAATTATATAAATAAAGTGATTGGAGAATTTAGCCAAGATTCTTTAAAGCAACTCTCGTTGTCAATAAAGAATGTTCTTATTTAGAGTCTATAAGCATTCTCATGTCATTATAGAGATAAATAAGAATCATGAAGCTCTATGCCAATTCTTTAACCCCTCAAAGTGAATTCCTTAAGTCACATGAAAGAAATTCAATGCTTCAAGTACATTCATTTGTTTTTCCATCAAAGAATTCCAACTCTCATTGCGAACAAATTGACTAACATGCTAAATATGGTGGCCAATCATACATAACAAATCAAATCACACAAATGGATGTAAATCATAATTCATGCATAATAAGAATAAACATGTCTTAAACAAATACTAGTGCATAGTTATAATGTACAAAGGAAACTAGCCAAATACATATTTGAATTAAAGACAAACAAGAGAAAGAAAACTATCTCATGTTCCTTTGGCTTGTCCCTTTGCAAACATCTAATAAAAACTAAGTAAAAATATTTATCCAAAATAATAACTAGAAACTAAACATTGATTGATCTCTTCCTCCCCTTCTTTAATTAATGCCATCCATATTTATAGAGAGAAAACTCTACAAACATGTCTCTTCATAATGGTTGTGAATGTGAAAAGTTACCATGGAGGGTCATGATGGTTGGCTGAAAAATTAGGTTCAAAAGACACAACGTTTCGGAATTCGTTGCCTTGTCTGACTCGTGAATGACTTCACGAGTCGTGATGCCCTTGAATTCTTCTGAAGTCGTGATCCTCCTCACTACTCGTGATTTCTCTTCACTACTCGTGATCCTCTTCACTACTCGTGAGCCTCTTCACTACTCGTGATTTCTCTTCACTACTCGTGATCCTCTTCACTACTCGTGATCCTCTTCACTACTCGTGATTTCTCTTCCTTCGAATTTTCACCATCTTCTTTATTTTCTTCACACTTCACCAATTTTAACCTTAAAACAAACATAAACACATAAATTGAACATAAACACATAAAAATACATATAATACTACATATTTAACTACATATATAAGATAAAAACACACATAAAAAGGTAGACATTTTAACATGACATCACTTTATATGTGTATTACACTAAAACTATTGTTGTATTACATTATAATATTTACGGTATATGGGTGTTATAGAATAAGTTTAAAGAAGCCATCATGTATCTTTCATTGCCAGAATCCTCGGGTGAGTTATCTTCTAGTTCTAATTTAAATTTGCCCATTGCTCAAAGAAAAAGGGTCAAATTATACTCTAAGGCAATAAAAAAACCTCAATTATACAAGCATTAGATATATAACAATAAAGGAGTAGATAGAGCAGGGAACAATTATACTCTAAGGCAATCAAAAAATCTCAAGAGAAGTTTATGTGATCATGATATATGAAGGAAAACAGACTTACATTGTTGAAATAGTAGAAGAAAAAAAGAAAAAGAAGTAAAAAATGTGTCTAGAGGAAGATTTAGTCACTAGTGAGATAGCCTCAGGCAAGAAAGTGAATATTGAATCGAATTTAGATGAAGTCACGAAGGCAAAGGTTGCTTAAATATTGATGATCAATTAACCTTTTTTATTTGGTCACCAAAAGATTTCCTAGTATAGACACCGGGTCCTGAGGAGGCTTTTGTTTTAGTTACCTAACAAGGAAAACTGCTTCTTAAAAGACAGTGGATCAAAGACGGTGAATACTTTTTTTCGAAAAGTATTTTGAAGTGTTTTTATTCTTGCAAGTTCCAAGTCTTGCACACCTATGTTTATGGGCTTGTATGCCCTTGCACATAGAGAATATATCATTATTCGACCAAATTGCCAAGTTTTCTCTGACTGGTGTCTAGCAAGTGTACTAGATTAGCTAGTAATATAGGAAAATATAGATTAAGACCGCAAATATCGTACCCAAGGGAACATGGATTGTTAAGAAGAATATCTATGCATAAATTAAATTAATCCGAGATTGTTTCCCAAATATTTTTGATTTAAAGGCAAAAATTAAACTAAATAAATAATGAAACAAAATAAAAACTAAAATTAAATTAACATGAATTAAAAACAAAACAATAAATAAAATTCTCTTGCTAAAGGAACTATCCACCTTAACTTTCATTGTAATAACTAAATTTTAATAGGAATATTAGTGATTATGGAAAAACTAGTAATAAAGCCAGATATCTTTATGCAAGAATATCATTCTTAGTATTAAACTCATAGACAAATCTAATACTCAGCATCAAAATCTAGTTTAACTTCCTAATCTTTCATTGAACTCTTTTTCAAGTAAATTCAATTTCAATTTATCCTTAGTTCCTCATCTCTTAATATTAATCAATAAAATTAACACATAATTACCTCATATTTCAGAAAATAATCATGCATAAATATTAAAGAGTTAATCTAAGAACATGCAAATAAATGATAGTGTCTAGACCAATTTTTAGTTATTTATTCAATAAACCAACAATTAATTTCAACATAATCAAAGATAAGAATATGCTTAAAACCAAGAAATAATTACTAATATTGAAATTAAGCTCAAAATAAAGTCATAACAATGAAAATATAAGATTTCAAATATCCATTAGCAAAAGAAGAAAAACTACTCACTAAACATGTTTAAAAACTAAAACAAAGTTAAAAAGAAAAATATTGAATAGAAACAGAAGAACTAGAAAAACTATGTAAAAACTTAAAACTAATGAGCTTTGTTTTTTTTTTTTCTCTTCTCCCCCTTCTTCCTTAGCTTTGATGCCTTTTTATAGATTGGAGTCATTGCCAAAAGAAGAAGTTTTGCTGGCCAAGACTTCCTTTTCTGAGGTTGAGTTGGAGTTTCTCTTAAACAGGAAGACTTTTGTCGACAATTTTCCTTTTTTTTTATGCATGGGAGAGCAATATTTTTGCTTGGGAGAGTGGTCAAAACACTTGGGAGAGCACGTTATCTGGTAGGAAGAGTAAAATTGTGCTCAGGAGAGCAGAAATTATGCTCAGGAGAGCATAACTAATCTGTCTCCTACGTGCTTCTTTTAAATTAACTTTTTCACTTTTACACTTTTACCCCAAATCTTCTTTCTTCTTACATTTAAATCCTTCTTTCTTACAATTAAACCCCTAAAAACACAAAAAATCTCAATTAAGCCCACAAATAACTAATTTAACAAATTAATCATAAAATTAACTAAATAAAAATCAAATTGACTAAATTAAACACCTAAAAACATACTAAAAATATAATTTAATTAACAGTTATCAAACACCCCACACTTAGCCTTTGCTCGCTTCCGAGCAAATCCAAACAAACCAACCTCTTAGAATAATCAAACTCAAAATTATATTTAAATAATTCAAAACTAAGTTCAACATTGAACAAGAGCACTCAATAAAATCATGGCTAAAATAAACTCAAACAACAAAATAAGAATTAGTTTCCATGCGTGCGTGCAAGACCAAAACAATTTAAGCAAATTTTCAAAAATAAAACACTAATGCATCTTCTAATCAAGCTTTAGAATTGAAGTATACTAAGTACACTTAAGGTTTTTCACTTGAAACTCTAGAAACACCATAAGTCTTTCCTTTAGCACTAGAACCCGAAGGTCATCTCCACTAAACAACTCAAAACAATGCATGGAATCACTTAGGTCTTAATTGGGTTGGAATGAGGTTAAGGTACTGGCTATCAAAGAATGGTCAAAAGATAATCAAAAAGAACTAGCCACTCTATAATTGAATAAATCACATTTCTAAATTTTCAAATTATGAACCACAATTCCCTTACCAAGCTTATTAATCCCTTTCAAGAATTGAACATTCCTAAAATAAGAACTATAAGACTAAAATCCCTTTTACTTTGCTCAATTTCTCATTTTTGAGAAGTCACCCTTTATTTTCCTTGTAAATATCCCATACTTAAGATTTTTCCATATATGCTAGCTTTATTTCTTTTTCACTATTTTTTCTCTCTCTCTTTTTTTTTCTTTTTTTTTTATGTTAGCTTCTTTTTCTCGCAGTTTACAATAAAGATGGGTAAAACAAGGATATTATACACACACTTGACTTCATTTAACCACTTGACTTCATTTAACAATTCTTGCCCTCAATGATGCCACTATTCTTATTACACTTGATATGCCCAATAAATGTAAATCTATCCAAATCTAGAGTGGCCAATTCTAGAGGGTAGATAAAAGCTTTCAAGCTAAATGGTTAATAATGAATGTAACAAGAAAAATAAATATAGTATGCTTTAAGCATACCTCATTAAGCTCAAATTGGCTAATAAAGGTAAATGAAATTAAAATGGTAGGAAAATAGTCTTTTGATTAGCTCAACAAGAAATATTTGCCTAGATCACTTTTTAAGTTGCTTGAGTTGCTTTTATACTTTGAAGGGTGATGAGGAAGGTTATAGTGTCTTAAAATTCCTTGCTCCACTATTTCAATGCACTGGTTTTTCTAAATTTTAAATACTGGTCTTTTGTGCTTTAAATATGGAAACTAACAATTATAAACCAAGTTGAGTGATAAGCTAGCACAAAACTTCATTGAACAACCTACTTGTCTTACTATTAAACTAAAGTCTTGACTAATACATAATCTAAATTTAAGTTTAATTTGTACAAATTCTGAGCAAAACTGGGGTAAACTAAGCTTTATGTATAATAAATGATAAATGAATTAATTATACTCTATTAACATGCAAAATAAAACTAAATACTTGAAAAAAACTAAAACAAAATAACTAAATCAATTCATGAGTAAGAGAATGAATAGACAAGATAAAAGAATGAGCAAGGTAAGAAAACTCCCTCCAATTGATCTTAAAAATCTAGCTTAGCTGATCTCTATCCCTCTCTTAAAATCTTACTGTCCTCAGCAATGTAGCTCAATGCACAAGCTTTGATAAGTTAACTTAAAGTGCCATCATGTTTAACTTCCTTAATGACCTTACACAAGATAAAATAGTAACAAGTGAGTGTGTAATATTAAAAATTTAAACTCTACACTAAGACAAAAAAATGGATGAAACTTAATTCTCAACATGATCAAAACACATTTTCAAGCTATTTCAAAGTGGTAGAGTAGTGAGGCAAGAGTCAGTGTGATATGGGACATAATGTTAGATGATCACTAAGTAGCATAAGGCAAAGTAATTGAATGTGCCGAAAATCAATGACTCATCATTGCCATCTTAAAAGAATATAGTCACATTAGCATCATAATCAAAGCTGTAACGTCCCCGGATAGGCTGCCAGCACAGCATTGTCCACTTTGTACCCTTGAAAGATGCATGTCTGCTTTTGGGTACAGGTCCATCCCAGGACACTTACGGTTTTGTCCTTGGATCTAAGCCCAAAGCACACTATGCTTAGGGAAGGGAGTTACACGCTTATAAGGCAATGTTCCTCGCCTTCCACAGCCGATGTGCGATTGGGACTGTAACATCCTCTATGGCTATTCCCAATTCCTATTATTCCTTAATTAATTCTACCATTTTTACTTTATTATTTAATTATAAAAAAATTGTCAATATAACGGCTTAATTTTCTTAATTCCCAAATCTATAAAAAGATAGAATTTACACTCCCAATTATATTTCCTCCAACTCCCAAAACTCCAGGAAACAACTCAACACTTCTATATCATTAGCCATCCTTCACACTCACATAAAAAATATATATAAATTCCATTCATACACATCACTGTCCATTATCCACGTTCAAACGTGTCAAATTTTTCCATAGTATTTATATTACAATCCATATAAATAAGTTCTCAAACTTTTATATATATATATATATATACTAAATAACCATATCGCCCCTTGTTGTTACTTTTATTAATTTAATTCCTAGTAATTTGATCAATGCATAAATTAATACCCAAGCCCTAAAATAAAAAAATTTTCTTGTTAATTACTATAATAATCTTATCCAATTGTAAAATTACAATTAGGTCCCTAAGCTTTTTGTTTACCCTATTTGACTTCATTTGACCTCCGTTTTAACTATTTTAACTTCCTTTTGACTTTTAATTTGCTTTAGATGAAAAATTCCCTTTTTAGTCCTTATGGTGCCTATTAAGTGGAAAATTACGTTTTAGTCCCTGAACTTTTCATTAATTACATTTTTACCCCTTTTTGCTTAAATTGATCTTTTTACTTCTTTTAACCACCCTTTTTATGCTAAATTACTGTTTTACCTCTAGTTTATCGTGTAATTATTAATATACCCTTTTTGAACATATTAATCTCATTTTTCACATTATTTGTTATTTATTTCTATTTATGATTCCCTTTTTGCAAAATTTACTATTTAGTCCCTATTTTTTGGAATAATTATCATTTTGCCCCTAGTAGTTGTTAGTGTAAGCCCTAGCCCCAATGTATTATTATAAAACACTTAAGTTAATAAATGAGGCATTTATTTTATCTATTGTATTCATGTGCATATCAATTGATAGAACTATCCAAAAATGTTGTTTCAGTTTAAGTTATCATGTGTGAGGCAAATGGTTGTAAGACCTTGAAACAATAGAGACTTCATTTTAAATATCCCTAGTTAGTCATTGTTATGAAAATAACAAATGAATTAATACTAGTATGCTCTCTCTGATAAGATGAGTTATGTCTTACGAATCATAAGGACAAGAATGTCAATTAGAGATCATAGATACATTTTTAGAACATAGTATTTGGATTAGATCTGTTAATGAGAACACTGCATAGTACAAGTCATAAGTGTTTCTCATATGCAAGTTTTGCATCGGAGTTCTTAGACCTAAAATCTTTATGAAACTCTTTATGAATTACTATGTACTTTGACATACACCTAATGTACTCGTAACAGGGTGACAAGTATGGGTATGCTTGGGTATGCACTGATTCATGTTAGAGAGCATGAGAGAAGTGAAGGGATTACCCCTCTCACTAAGAGAGAAAATATCATCGGCCACTTGATCAGTGAACTGAGAAGTGTATGGCCATACCGAGATGAAATAATTAGTAATTATTATTTATCTGAGAGTTCAGCGTCACTGGAATATCAAGAAAGGAATTATTATATATATAAGGATGACTAGTTCTATACCTTATATTAATTCTGATATTTAAGGGTACGGGACTACACAAAATTGCATTAGGTCATTACATGCCATTTGCATTTTCATTTAATTTGGAATGTTATAATATCTTGCTAGAGAATATATATAGCCTTTGAATTAATTTATTAATTCATTACCAATATTAAATGGACCTATAGGATCGCACACAAAGCATTGGGCTTAAAATATTTAAATAGTGTATTAGCATTAATTTGGGCTTTTTATTTAAAGTCAAATTATTTTGGATAATGGGTATTAAAATTGCTAAATGGAATTTGGCCCATGAAGAGTGAAAAACATGGCAAAAGGAATGGTTAATTGATTATTTATTTATCTTTAGATAATTGATTATTTATCTTTAGATAATTAAGTTAATTAAATTTAAATTCTTATATGTCTTTGAATCAAGATATACCACTTAATTAGGAAGTGATGGAGGCTGAAATTACTATCTAAATGCTAGTAAATTTCGGCACACATAAAACCCTAAGCTAAGTGATATATCTGGATAAGAAGTAACTATGCCAATTAGGTTTTTTCTCTTTTTGTGCTGCCACTCTCAAGGGGAAAGGATTCTTCCTTTTTCTCTTGTATTTTTTGTTCAGAAATTAAAACCTAAAAGAAGAACAAGATCAGATCTTGTGGCTTCAAGCCTTTCCCATTGCCGAATACACAAACATAGAGCTAGCACTCACGGGTTTAAGCCTTCTTTGCAAGTGTGTGTGTGTGAGTATAGAGTGGTGTGGCGTAAAGGCTTCTCCTTTGGAATTGGTGTTCAAGATCAGCATTATATAAGTCTATCTTATATATTGGCCATAGCAAAAATCAAGTTTTAAAGGCATCCAAAGTTGTAATTTTTTCATAAAACCCTAAAATTGCATGTTTTGATCTTTTCTCGGATATTGCGTGGCATGAATGATCAAATTTTTATTTTTTCCGCTGTGTGATCATCATGTATATGCCATGTGATATCCATTTAGTGGTATCAAAGCCTAACCATGCTTATTTTAGTGCTTTGGATGCATTAAATATTGATTCAAAAATCGTTATTGCATAAAACCACAATGCTAAAATTTTCTGTTTTGAGTTTTTTGCATTTTTTATAGTGTAAAAATGATTTTAAATGATTAGTTAGGTATTATAATTATTATGAAATGTTTATATACTGTCCTAAGATGTTCTTATAGTTGTTCATGGTCGATTTTAATTATACATGCCTGATCGTACATGTTAATCTTGAAAATAGGTGCTAGTTTACATGATATGTGTTTGTTTAACAACTAGTTTTCAAAATTAAATGTAAAAATATCTTTGGCATGTTTGTAAGTGATTTTTAGAGATTAATAACAGGTCTAGACATATTTTAAAAATGGTTTTAATTCTGGTCCATGACAATATAATTGATTAATTTTAAAATCACTTAAGACTATGACTAGTTTGTGTTTGTTGCATGTTTAATCAACATTGTTTGTTGTGTTTTGATTAAAATGGAAAAAACACATTTAGATCAGATCTGAACAGAACCTTAACTCAAAATTTATGACCCTATTTAAATTATTAAATAGCTCATAAAATTATTTTAGGTGTTTGTGCATTTTTGTGGCGTTACATGTGCATTAAACAACTAGTTTCACTGTTGTTTGTTTGTTTTAGTATAAATGCCGTGTATGATAAATGTTCTTCATGATTTTATGTTTTAATTCATGTTGGTACATATTATATGTATTATTAATTTTAATGGGTTGTATGACATAATATTAAAAATGGTATAATTGGAAATTATACTAGAGTTAATTTATGGCACTAATCTAACTAGTTTGTGTTTTGGGCTTTTAAGAGAACTTATTCAATAAGAGGATTTAGTCCATTGGGCTTCGACCCAGGCCCATCATGGGGTCTTCTCTTAAAAGTGCAAGTACACAATTTTCATTAATGGGCTTGGCTAAATTAATTAAAATTGGACTTTGTTTTATCCATGAATGTTATGTATATTTATTTGCTTATTTTGTGTGATGAATGGATATGCATGGTGCATTCATGGGCCCTGGATTTTTGTAATTTAAATATGGCCTGCATGCCATTATGGATTATTGTAAAAGTTTCATTTATTTCTTAGTATAGAATTTATTGAAGACTTTGTAAATCAAGATAAAGCCCATCGGAGTGGAGAAGCCCAACTCGAAGATTCTTATGTAATAGTATAGAATCTTAATTGTAGGTTTTTAGGCCCATGTTTGTCACGCTTTACTTTATACAATTATATATATATGCATGCTATGAATGGATGACAAAGCGTATGCCATGTAAGCTGTAATAAAATGAATCCCTAAAATAGTAAGTCACAAAGTTGCCTTCCTAATTCGAAACATGTCAAGGCATCGATCATCGGTCACGTAGACTAGGAGTCCTAGATACACTCGATTATCTTTGTGAGACATGGGTTGTGGATGTAGGTTGGACTTAACATGAAAAGGGATGCCCAAATCTAGGCAACTAATAAATGAATTTGTGCTATAACATCTTAAGATGTTAGCCTATTTGATCCAAGAGTCATGTACGAGACATGATTGGAGTTTTCCTACCTAAGTAACTTAACTTGTTAGGTGTACAAGCTCAGCTTGACTAATGAGTTGTTGTGAAAAATGGATCTTAGCCCACATTAAATCACTAATGCGAATTATTTAAAGGGATATTAATTTGGTTTGTGGGATTATTGTAAGAACTCATTTAATCTTGCTAAGTTTTATTATTGTAGATTGAAAAATGGCATCTTCAAACAACAACTTTTCATTGCGATCGATCCTAGAAAAAGACAAATTGAATGGCACCAATTTCGTAGACTGGTCTCGAAACTTGAGAATAGTTCTCAAGCAAGAGAAGAAGTCGTATATTTTGGATGCACCCTTGCCCGAAGAACCTGCTAGTAATGCCTTTGCAGTTCAATAGAAAACTTTTGAGACTAAGAAGAACGACTCCAATGATATGACCTGTCTGATGCTGGCCACTATAGTGCCTGATTTGCAAAAGTAATTCATGGACAAAGAGGCTTAGGTGATCATGGTGCATCTCAAGGAGATGTTCCAAGAGCAACTCGTTACGAGAGGTTTGTGATAACAAAGGCCTTGATTTCTTATAAGATGGCTGCGAGTACTCATGTACTCAAGATGAAAGGGTATCTTGATACTCTTGAGAAACTTGAGGTACAAGTCCCGAAGGAATTGGCCACTGACTTGATTTTGGGTTTATTGACTAATGATTATGATCCATTTGTCATGAATTATAACATGCATGCAATGAACAAGACAATTATCGAGTTTCATGGAATGCTTAAGAATGCTGAAGAGAACATTCGAAAGACTAATCTTGTACTTATGGTTCAATGGGGCATTAAGAAGGGACCCACTAAAGGAAATGGGAAGGGAAAGGAAAAATCCAAGTATGACCTAGCTCGGCTTAAATCTAGTGGGAGTGCACCTCAGGCCTAACCCAAGCCCAAGGCGCAAAAGCTCAAGGAGAGCGAGAGCACATACTTTCATTGCAACAAGTTAGGGCATTGAAGGAAGAATTGCGCTCTCTTTAAGGAAGAACAAAGAAGAATGGAGCCAAGGCATCCAGTTCTGGTATTTTTGTTGTTGAAATTAACCTTTTTATTTCTACCACTTGGGCATTGGATATCGGTTATGGTTCTCACATTTGTTCAAATGTGCAGGAGTTAAGAAATAGGCGGTTACTTGGAAAGAATGAAGTGGACCTCCATGTGGGGAATGGAGTACGAGTTGCTGGCATAGAGATAGGCGACTATCAACTCACTTTACCTTTCGAACTTTATTTAGATTTGAAAAATTATTATTATGTGACTGCTATGAGCAGAAACATTATTTTAGTTTCTTGTTTGGATATGGATGGATTTGATTTTGTTATTGATAATGGCAATATTCATATTCGTTGCCAAACCATTTCATATGGCAATGCCATGTTACAAAATGGCCTTTATATCATTGATCTACAAAACAAAGAGTCCATATACAACATTAATACAAAGAGGGTTAAGTCAAATGAATTGAACCCTACTTACTTCTGGCATTATCATTTAGAACATGCAAATGAAAAATACATTTCAAGACTCCATAAATCTAGAGTGCTTGGGTCATTCGACTTAGAATCTTATGACATATGCGAGCCATGTTTGCATGGAAAGATGACAAAGAGTCATTTTTAATAAGAAAGGTGAGAGGACTAGTGACTTATTGGAACTAATACACACCAATGTATGTGGACCACTAAATACACAGGCTAGAGGTGGTTTTAGTTACTTCATGACATTAACAGATGACTTCAGTAGATATGGCTACGTCTATCTAATAAAGCATAAGTCTGAAACTTTTGAAAAATTCAAAGAGTTTAAGAATGAAGTAGAAAACCAACTTGGAAAAAGTATAAAAGCCATTCGATTAGATTGAAGTGGCGAATACTTAAGCCAAGAATTTGACGATCATCTGAAGGAGTGTGGAATTCTCCTCTCGGAACACTATAATGGAATGGTGTGTCCAAAAGGAGAAATTAAACTCTATTGGACATGGTTTGATCAATAATGAGTCAAGCTAATCTTCATGTCACTTTTTAGGGTTATGCATTAGAAATTGCTACGTTTCTACTGAACCATACTTCGACTAAAGCAGTTAAAAAGACACCATATGAGGTATGGACTGGGAAAGAACCTAATATGTCATTTCTCAGGATTTGGGGCTGTGAAGCACATATTAAGAAATTAACATATGACAAAATAGAGTCTAAATATATTGTTTGCTTATTTATGGGTTATCCCAAAGAAATACAGGGGTACTACTTTTACTCACAAGTCGAAAACAAAGTATTTGTTGCTCGCAAGGCTATTTTCTTGGACAAGGAATTCCTTCTTAAGAAAGATAGTGGGAGTAAAGTAGAACTTGGAGAAATTCAAGTGCCACAAACTCCTGTAGAGGATGAGTTGGAAATGGGATCAAGTTCACAACCAGTTGTGGAACAAGAACCCATTGCACAAGAACCTAGAAGGTCTGGTAAGGTACGTCGGGAGATTGAGAGAAATGGTTTTCTAATCACCGATAGTGACACTATTGAGTTAGTGGATCATGAGGATCTAACTACCTATCGAGAAGCTATTGAGAGCCCTAACTCGAAAAATTGGCTTGGAGCCGTGAAATTCAAGATGCAATCAATGTACGATAACCAGTTTTGGACCTTGGTTGATCCACTGGAAGGTGCTAAGGTAATTGAATGCAAGTGGCTATTTAAACTCAAAGTTGACAAGACCTACAAAGGTAGACTAGTAGCAAAAGGTTTTCGACAAACTCATGGTGTAGACTATGATGAGACCTTTTCGCCTGTAGTCATGCTCAAGTCCATTAGGTTCTTGCTTGCTATAGATGCATATCATGACTATGAGATATGGCAAATGGATGTCAAAACTGCTTTCCTCAATGGAAATCTACTTGAGGATGTGTATATGACACAGTCTAAGAGTTATGTCAATCTTAAGCATCCTAAGAAGGTTTACAAGCTTCAAAAATCCATTTATGGATTAAAGCAAGCGTCCCGGAGTTGGAATCTCCGTTTTGATGAAGCAGTCAAAGAATTTGACTTTATAAAAAATGAAGATGAGCCTTGTGTGTACAAGAAGGTTAATGGGAGCATAATAGTATTTTTAGGTCCTATATATGGACGACATCCTTCTCATTAGGAATGACATTCCAACATTGCAAAAGGTTAAGCAATGGTTGGGGAAATGTTTCTCAATGAAAGACTTAGGTGAAGTTGAGACAATACTTGGTATTCGGATCTGTAGAGATAGATCAAATCGGCTTTTGGGACTAAGTCAAGAAAAGTACATAAACAAAGTACTAAAGTGTTTTAGTATGGGAGACTCAAAGAAAGGATACATACCTTTGGCTTTGGGAGTTCCTTTGACTAAAGAATAGTGTCCTAAAACTAAAGAGGAGAGGAATAACATAAGTAGAATCCCATATGCATCCGCTATTGGATCTATCATGTACGTTATGTTATATACTAGGTTGGATGTTGCTCATGCACTGAGTATAACCAGTAGATTTCAGCAAGACCCTGGTGAAAAGCATTGGTCTGCTGTAAAGGGGATTCTAAAGTACTTGCGAAGGACTAAGGATCACTTCTTGGTGTATGGTGGTCAAAAAGAGCTTGTCATTCAAGGTTATGCTGATGTTGCTTTTCAAACCAGTACTCAGGACTTAAGATTGCAATCTAGTTTTGCTTTTGTTTTGAATAGTGGTGTTGTCAGCTAGAGAAGCTTGAAGCAAGAGACCTTTGTCGACTCAACTACAGAATTTGAGTATATTGTAGCAAATGAAGCTGCAAAAGAAGCTGTTTGGATTAGAAATTTCATTTCTGGATTAAGAGTGGTCCCAAACATCCTAGATATATTAGAAATTTTTTATAACAATAACGGGGCCATCGCATAAGCCAAGGAGCCCCGGTCACACTAGAAATTGCATTAGGTTACTAAATGTTATATAAGGATGACTAGTTTCATGCCTTATATTAATTTTGATATTTAAGGGTAAGGGACTATAAAAAATTGCATTAGGTTACTAAATGCCATTTGCATTTTCATTTAATTTGGAATGCTATAATATCTTGCCAGAGAATATATATAGCCTTTGAATTAATTTATTAATTCATTGCCAATATTAAATGGACCTATAAGATCGCACACAAAGCATTGGCTTAAAATATTTAAATAGTGTATTGGCATTAATTTGGGCTTTTTATTTAAAGTCAAATTATTGTGGATAATGGGTATTAAAATTGCTAAATGGACTTTGGCCCATGAAGAGTAAAAAACACGGCAAAAGGAATGGTTAATTGATTATTTATTTATCTTTAGATAATTGATTATTTATCTTTAGATAATTAAGTTAATTAAATTTAAATTCCTATATGTCTTTGAATCAAGATATACAACTTAATTAGGAAGTGATGGAGGCTGAAATTACTACCTAAATGCTAGTAAATTTCGGCACACACAAAACCCTAAGCTAAGTGATATAAATGGATAAAAAGTAACTATGCCAATTATGTTTTTTCTCTTTTTGTGCTGCCACTCTTAAGGAGAAAGGAATATTCCTTCTTCTCTTATGTTTTTTGGCCAGCAATTAAAACCTAAAAGAAGAAAAAGATCAGATCTTATGGCTTTAAACCATTTCCATTGCCGAATACACAAACATAGAGCTAGCACTCACGGTTTTAAGCCTTCTTTGCAAGTGTGTGTGTGAGCATAGAGTAGTGTGGCATAAATGCTTCTCCTTTGGCATTGGTGTTCAAGATCAGAGTATATAAGTCCATCTTATATATTGGCCACAACAAAAATCAAGTTTTGAAGGCATCCAAAGTTGTAAGTTTTTCACAAAACCCTAAAATTGCATGTTTCGATCTTTTATCGTATATTGCGTGGCATGAATGATCAAATTTTTAATTTTTCCACTGCGTGATCATCATATATATGCCATGTGATATCCCTTCAGTAGTCACTAGTGAAAATCCTCGAACCGAATATGTAAAACGAGGACTCTATAACTGTATGAGATTACTATGTGACTGTATGAGTGAGGTGACAATGAAATTGTAGTCATTCCTCGATAATAATTTACTTGATGATTTTACCACGGTACATGGGTCCCTATGGCTAGCCATTATATCATAGGGTCCTGGATCAATCACTGTATACTAAGGGCAATTATATTTTATACCTTATGTTGTGTTTTTTATTACGTTTCTCAAAATACACCCATTATGTAACATCTCATACATCATCATTTTATTGCAATCATGCATACCATGCATGAATTCATAATATAGATGAAAATTAACAATTAAACATAATGAAATTATGTCATTTTCACTAGGCATCCCAGTTGGCCTCCTATAGTCTTCCACCATACCATGTGATTTCTTACTCCATTTAATGCCATTTATGTTTCTAAGGTTAAAACATTCGTATACATATTAGCTAGCATATATTTTACCTTAACAACATTGTGTTCTCTATATGAATACCATTATGTATACATTACAATTAGCATGTACAAATATTGATTCAAGCTTAAACCATTCCTAACATGTTTATTCAACATTGAATTAGTCAAATTATGTTTAAAACCTCAATTAGTATCAAATTAGTTCATGGTACCCTTTTGGGTACCATTCATCCTCCATTGGTCCTCCACATGAATGTTTGTTTTCTTACTAATTTCCTACTTATTCTATATTGTTTCATCATTCTACAAGGTTCTATCAATTTATTTCCCATTAATCCTTAGTTTTCATTAGTTACATAATACAATTTTTGAGAGAAAATCCAAAATTGAATGAAAATAGGTTTAGAGTGGGTATCTAATAACCTTTATGGTGCTAGAAATCACCTAATCTTGCCTCTTTTGGTCCTCCTCCTCCTTGTTTCTTTCTTCCTCTTGTATTCCACCTTTAGGCTAAAATTTAGGGAGAAGAATTCATGAGTTTAAACTTTAATTTACCGTAAGTAAATACTACTACATGATCACCCTAGGGATGCTCTACAACCTCATATAAAAATCCCCAATTAAAACCCATTAAAACACCATGGCTTACCTACCAAAGCTTTCTTTCTCTCACTTAATTTCTTGGTGTTCTAAGCTTCCTTTTGCTTCAATCAAGCTTCTAAGATGAAGAGGGTGTCTTTTAGTGTCTTTGAGTGGAATTAGGGCTTAAGACTAGGTGGGAGAGAGAGAGAAGAAGAAAAAGTTGTGAAGAGAAGAAACAGATGAAGGTTCGGATTTTTGAGGGAAGAAGGGAGAAGATGATAGACTTTTGGGGTGAATTTTAGAGGATTCTAGACCTATCTTATCAGCCTCAAAGTCCACCAAATCCTAAGGCCCAAATTCACTCAAACACTATTCCATCTAGTGGCTTGTTTTTAAGCCATTTATCGTGGTTTCATTAAGTTCTACCCTTATTTTTACCATACTCTAAATGTAGATGATTAGGAATTATTTTCTAATGACCTCTATGCCCTTGGATGAATTAATTATGGCCTTTAAGCCCTCAAACTAATTTAACCTCGGTTTTTTGCTGTTTTTGTGAAATTAATGTTTTGTTTGTTAGAATAATATGAAATTTTTCCCTCCGTGCACTTATATATACAGTAGAATTTGGTTAAAATTTCAAGTTATTCTGACACCATTTCAGCATATTTCTAGTTTCGAAAGCAAAATTAGCTAGTCTGAAATTTGAAATTTTGAAACCGTCAGAAAATTTATTTTTTAGTTCCAAAAGGTAATTTAGGTCATATCTAACATTTCTATGTGTTCATAAAAATTTTTGAAGGTCTTTAGAATATTTTTATGACTCGTCAAAATTTTAGTCAATCGAGTTTACGGTATCGGGTAAAACTTTTCTGTCTGATTTTAGAGCCTATTTAAGCTCAATTTCTTCTCAAATTGCATCACCGTACTACATTTAACACCTATTTTCATATTCCAGCATTGGTTTAAGCAGCTTGCCAGGTCACCCATCCTTGGATTTTCCTAGCTCGAGCACGTTTAACTTTATACACTTTCGATTTTTCACTATCTTATTCTACACTGATTACCTAAAAACTGTCCTAGGGTTACTATTCATACCCTAGAACATATCATGCATGTCAGATGCGACTTTTGGGGTTTTATAGTGCTCCCCTCCTAATAAAAATTTCGTCCTTGAAATTTACTTAAAGGAAAGAGCTGTGGATACTTTCATCTTATAGTATCCTCAGGCTCCTAAATTGCTTCCTCCATATTATGGCGGGTCCAGAGCACCTTGACCAGTGGTATTTGTTTATTTTGCAGTTGTTTGAGCTCTCTAGCTAAAATTTATACTGGCTCTTCATCATATGACAAGTCTGGTCGAAGCTGGACCTCTTTTGATGTTATGACATGCGAGGGATGTGATCGATATCTCCTTAACAATGGGACACATGAAAGACATCATGAATTTTCTCTAATTCTTGTGGTAGCTTTAACATGTAAGAAATTGGCCCAATTCACTGCAATACTTCATACGGACCGATAAATCTGGGACTTGTTGGAATATTATGGTTACATGCATCACATACATGAGCGGAATTTTAAATTTTTTTTAACCATAAGATCTGATCTTGCCATGAATACATAATATAACTATATGAGAATAAGAAAAATCACCTTTGATTTTTGTTGAACAGTTGATTTTACTTCGCACCGGGTTGTCGCAAACCACAGTGTCCAAAATCGAACACCTCCAATGAGTAATCCACACTAGAGAGGGGTAAATTGAACCAACAACTTGGTGTTCAACTAGGGCTGGCCGAAATTCCCAAGAGCTAGCTTGGGAAGTGGCGCAAAAGGGAGAGAGAATAAGTGAAAGGACTTTCCTTTTGTTTTAATCACTTAACCCTAATTCTCATTAGTTGGCCTTTTATAGTTAGGTTAAAATTCCAACTCCTTAATGAGATTGGGCTCTTTAAAATTGCTGGAGAATTATTAATTGGGCCTCTGGAATTAATTATAATCATTTGGGCTTAATTAAATCCAAATTAAATCTTTTCATAAAAGACCATGCACAAAATCCACAAACTAGGCCCTTTGTGCATCTAATTGGATTTAAATACCCAAATGGATTCCAAATCCAACCAAATTAAATATGTGAGTTCCATAACACTTATGTAACATATATAAATTAATTTGGTCCAAGAAAAAGCCCTCCAAGCCCTTCTGTTTGGAGTTGGCGTGTAGCCCTCTTCTGGAGGGCTTCCTCCAACTTCTTCATTCCTTTGGCCCTCTATAATTTCTCCAATGGTCCTATTAATTATTATATCAGTCCTATAACACTTATAGTAGTCTTATAACACTTATAAGACAATAATAATTAATCATGAAATACATTATTTCATTTAGGTCCAATTTACAGAACATTTCTCAAAAGTTCCGCGGACAATTTTATTTGATCATAATTAATTAAACTCTTTAATTAATTATTATCATATTCTCCTCTCTACCTTTATAATAATATCAAATATTATTATCCTTGTCATTTTACCATTTTACCCTTTTCTCTATATGTGTGTGACCTATTGGGTTCCTGTCCATGTTGGCAGTATAATATGTAATTGTGAGTTCTATTCAAAACTCACATGATTTAAACTCCTTTAAATCAATTTATCAATCTCTATTGATATTTTGATACATCATTATACAAGTCATGATTGGCCTCTAGCTAGGCATCATGACTACCCAAATGTCAGGAAAGTCATGTGGTTTGACTGTACCCTTCCATAGAAACAGTTACCGTGCAATTACTCCTTTCACCACTCTTATCTCAATCAGATTCTGAGTATGGATTTCTGTCAACTCATATAAATCTAATTATGTATGTTCTATTAATTTAACCATTGTTCCTAAAATGCCCTTCATGGATCTCCATCCATCTCGGCATATTACTCTGGCCAGAGATTCACTGAACAAGGTAATTATAGAATCATGTGAGATAACTTCCCTTGTTAAATCTGGGATGGTGAATCCTTTGTCAATCACTCAACTATCTTCAAGTAGGTCATGATATACCCAATCTCCTAACTATGTTCACTCCCAGTTGGAAGTAATCAGTTATGGAGTCAAAGTATACCACTTGCTACTTAAGATAACTTTGGTGATCTCAAGTCTAAGGATACTTGCACAACCGCTATGAAGAGATTCCTCACTGACATAGATTTAATATCCATATGAGGATTCTCTTTGCAGGTCTCCAATGAACTTGTTCCTCTAACAAGCATCCACATGTTAGCTTTGATTATCATCCATAATCACAATTATGAGAACCATTGCTTGAACCATTCAAGAAGCATAACATGTGCTAGTCTGTCCGAATTAACAATGTCCTATCTTGTTAATTCTATGACTAGGGATATTTAGATATTAACACATTTGCATGCGATAGACATCTCACATCATGAACACTTTCATGATTGCCTTTGCACTGTGTTTATAATATCTAGGACTTCATTTATTAATTTAAGATTTACAAACTCATGTATTCAAACACAGCATTAATAAATGAATGATGCCTTTTATTAAGAATATAAATTTCATACATATGAAAAACATCCCTATTACATGGGCTCTAGGGCATACTCTCTAACAATCTCCCACTTGCACTAGAGCCAATCACTCATATGTCTCAGACCCATGCTATTTATATGGTGATCATGCTTTATCTGGGAAAGTGCTTTAGTGAGGGGATCCGCCACATTGTCATCTGTGGGAACCCTTTCTATTTTCACATCATTTCTAGCTACTATTTCCCTTATGAGATGGTAGCGTCTGAGAACATGCTTGGATCGCTGATGAGACCGTGGTTCCTTCGCTTGCGCAATGGCTCCATTGTTGTCACAATATAAAGGAATCGGATCAACAATGCTAGGTACCACTCCTAGTTCGGTTATGAACTTTTTGATCCAGACTGCTTCTTTGGCTGCTTCTGAAGCAGCAATGTACTCAGCTTCTGTCGTGGAATCAGCAGTTGTTTCTTGTTTGGAACTTTTCCAACTAACTGCTCCTCCTCCCATTATGAACACATAACCAGATTGTGATTTACAATCATCTTTGTCAGATTGGAAGCTGGCATCTGTATACCCGTTTACTTCCAAACTGCCCTCTCCATATGCCAAGAATATATCCTTAGTCCTTCTCAAGTACTTAAGAATATTCTTGACAGCTGCCCAATGTTCCTCTCCAAAATTAGATTGGAATCTGCTTGTGACACTCAAAGCAAATGCTACATCTGGACGTGTACATAACATAGCATACATGATAGAACCAATTGCAGATGCATATGGTATTCTATTCATGCTCTCTCTATCCTCCAGTGTCTGTGGACACATAGACTTAGAAAGGTGTTTCCCATGCACCATGGGTATAAACCCTTTCTTAGAGAGATCCATATTGAACCTCTTCAATACTTTATCTATATATGTACTTTGAGAAAGACCTAGCAACCTATTGGATCTATCTCTATAGATCCTTATTCCCAGAATATAGGATGCTTCTCCAAGGTCTTTCATGGAGAATTGCTTGGATAACCATATTTTAACAGATTGGAGAAGAGAAATGTCATTTCCCATGATCAATATGTCATCTACATATAGAACTAGGAAGACAATTGCACTCCCACTGACCCTTTTATACACACAAGGTTCATCTTCATTCTGTGAGAAACCAAACTCTTTGATTGTCTCATTGAATCGTATGTTCCAGCTCCTAGAGGCTTGCTTCAATCCATAAATGGATCTTTGAAGCTTGCATACCTTTTCGCCATTTCCAGATGTGAATCCTTCTGGTTGTGTCATATACACATCCTCGGTAAGATTTCCATTAAGGAAAGCTGTCTTCACATCCATCTGCCAAATCTCATAATCATAATGAGCTGCAATGGCTAAAAGTATTCTTATAGACTTAAGCATCGCTACAGGAGAAAAAGTTTCATCATAGTCAATACCTTCTTTTTGACGATAACCTTTTGCTACTAAGCGAGCTTTATAGGTAACTATATTACCATCCATGTCAGTCTTCTTTTTGAAGACCCATTTGCACCCTATGGGTTTTATCCCTTCAGGTGGTTGAGTTAAAGTCCATACTTTATTCTCATACATGGAGTCCATTTCGGACTGCATAGCCTTAAGCCATAAATCACGTTCTGAACTGTTCAAAACTTCTTGATAGCTTGTAGGCTCATTGTCCTCTACTATAGTTATGCCTCTATCCGAATCAATGTGAAATCCATATCTCACAGGGATAGAACGCGGATCCTAGTAGATCTTCTAGGATTTCGTGTATAATCAGGTTCAACTGTGATTTCATCATTATGAAATTCAGTTTCGGGTTCAATCGATTGATCATCTTCTATTTGTGGGTCTTGAACTTCACCAAGCTCAATTTTACTCCCACTGTCTTCTCGTAGGAGAAATTCTCTTTCCAAGAAGACAGCATGCCTTGAAACAAACACCTTTTGTTCTAAGGGATGATAGAAATAATATCCAAATGTTTCTTTTGGATATCCCACAAATAAACATTTGTCAGACTTAACATCCAGTTTGTCTGACATTGTCCTCTTCACATAAGCAGGACAACCCCATACTTTCATATGAGAAAGCGTGGGTTTCTTGTTATTCCACATCTCATATGGAGTAACATCAACCGATTTACTAGGAACTCTATTTAACACATAAACAGCAGTTTCTAGTGCATATCCCCAAAAAGACTTAGGCAAGTCCGCTCGGCTCATCATTGATCGAACCATATCTAATAGTGTTCGATTCCTCCTTTCGGATACACCATTGTGTTGTGGTGTATATGGAGGAGTCCATTGAGATAAAATCCCATTATCTCTAAGATAATCCTGAAACTCTTGACTTAAGTATTCTCCACCTCGATCTGATCTAAGTGTTTTAATACTTTTGCCAAGTTGTTTCTCTACTTCATTTCTGAATTCTTTGAACTTTTCAAATGCTTCAGACTTATATTTCATTAGATAGATGTATCCAAACCTGGAATAATCATCTATGAAAGTAATGAAGTAGGAGTAACCTCCTCTAGCATGTGTAGTCATTGGACCACATACATCCGAATGTATTAAGTCCAAAACCATTTTAGCTCGTTCTCCTTTACCAATAAAGGGAGCTTTTGTCATTTTTCCCAATAAACAAGATTCGCATGTATCAAATGATTCATAATCAAATGATCCCAAATCACCTGACTTGTGCAATTTGGTCATGCATTTTTCATTTATGTGGCCTAAACGACAATGCCATAAGTATGAGGTATTTAGATTATCATGTTTCATTCTCTTGGTATCCACATTATGTACTTCTTTAATTAAATCAAGAACAAATATACCATTCTCAATGATAGCTTTTGCATAAAATATATTGTTCTTAAAAATGTAACAACATTTGTCCTTTAAAGAAATATCATAATCGTTCATTAAACAACTGAAAGAAATAATACTCTTGGACAAAGCTGGAACATAATAACAATTATTTAATTCCAGTACTAATCCACTCGGAAGAGGCAAATGATAAGTCCCCACAACAGTTGTAGAGATGTTTTGTCCAGTAGCTGACTGCAAACAAATCTCTGCCTTTCCAACTCTTCTAAAGCTTCTAAGCCCCTGTAGATCATTACATAAATGAGATCCACATCCGGTATCTAATACCCAAGATTGTTTTGAAGCAATAGAATAAGTATTAATTTCAATCATATGAATACCTGAAGTAGATGCAACAGCTTGCTTCTTCTCCTTAAGAGAATCTAGATAGGCCTTGCAGTTACGCTTCCAATGACCATCTTTTCCACAATGGAAGCAAGTTCCTTTGGGATTCTCTTTCTTGGCAACCTTCTTCTTGGAGATCCCACCATTCTTTGGCTGCGCCTTGGTTATCATCTTCTTCTTCTGCTTCTTGCCTTTAGCAGAAGTGACAACCATGACACTTTTTGGATCTTTCTTAAATGATCCATCAGCTGTCTTGAGCATGTTGATTAACTCAGGAATGGATACTTGGATCTTGTTCATGTTGAAGTTAAGCACAAAAGGTGCATAACTTGGAGCCAACGAGTACAAGATTAAATCTATGTATAGATCATTATCCATAACATAGCCAAGTCTACTCAAATGCTCAATATACCCATACATCTTCAATGCATGAGCAGCAGCTGAAGTGCCTTCCACCATTTTGCAACTAAATAGAGCTCGAGCAATCTCATATTGCTCAGTTCTAGCCTGAGAAGAATAAAGCTCCTCTAGATGCAAAACAATGGTTCTAGCATCCATCATTTCATGTTGCTTCTGAAGCTCCGAGGACATAGCACCCAGCATCAAACATGCTGCTGCTTCACTATCCTCCATGTATTTTCGATAAATGCCTTTGATCTCATCAATGGCATCATCTGATGGAAGTGGTGGTGGATCTTTATCCAAGACATAATGGATCTTTTCAGCCCTGAGAACAATTCTCACTTGCCTGATCCAATCAGAATAGTTGTTGCCAACCAGCTTGTTATCCAAGATTGATCGTATATTAATGTTTGATGTGCTCATGATGATGACCTAGATGTGAAAAAGAAAAGATATGAGAGTATGTTCATATATATGTATGCATTAATAAGGTCTTTAATTAATCCATTTACTCCCACTATTTTATTGCGAATTAATAGCCCTCACTATATAATCCGAGAAAACCCGATGATTTTCTTAGTGGGCCAATATCCAATCCTTGATATGTAATTTGACCTTGACTGTGGTCAACAAGCCAAATTCCATACCCTTGAAAGGTAGGTATCTTTATACCAATTGTGTCTCTACACAACTATTGGATCATTAGGTTATCAACTCTTGATGCATGCATATCATATATGCATTTCCTAATCTTGCCTCTAGAACCATTAGCCTTGACTGTGGTCAACAAACTAATGGGCTAGCTAAGATGACCCATTTAATTCGATTTGAACATATTCGATATAATGTGAGCTTGACTGTGGTCAACAACCCACACTATAAAGAACTCTGGTTCTCCTCAAATTAATGGAAGGCTTATAAACCTTAGTATTTGTTTGAGGGTTTTAGTTAATTAAGTCTCATCATACATGGTTGGCATACATTGGTATGCATCCTATATCTATCACATAAATATAAGCATACAAATATGGTATAGTTATGGACTTCACTACATTGATTTCCCCGAGCCAAGAGGGAAATCAAAAGGTCACACCTAGGTAGTATGCATGATTCAAACAAGAAAATAATTACATTATCTTCAAGCTTGTTGGATCTCCATCCGGCCCATCTTGCTCCTTGATATTGGTCTCCATCTCTATTTCTAATTCTAATCTAAGTAATCTAATTACATATTACAATTTGAAATGAAATACAAACCAAAAACAAGTGGCCGGGACATGAAAGTCCTCATTGGGCCAAAACATGCATTATGCTCAATCACATTGGGCTTTGTCCATAACTAACCATCATGCCAATCATTCACCCTTATATGCCTTTCTAATGCATAAAGAAATGGATTACTAACTTTGTTTCAACCTTTGAAACTATATTTTGAGTTATTTTAATGATGTGATCAAATTAGGAAACTTTTTCCATTTTGGAAACTTTCATTTTAGGAAACCCTTTTGCATGAATGTGTTCTTGCCTTAATAATCAATCAAATTGATTATTAATTAATTATAAATTAATTATTTAATTAATTAATCATATTAAATAATTATACTGGCTCTTCATCATATGACAAGTCTGGTCGAAGCTGGACCTCTTTTGATGTTATGACATGCGAGGGATGTGATCGATATCTCCTTAACATGGACACATGAAAGACATCATGAATTTTCTCTAATTCTTGTGGTAGCTTTAACATGTAAGAAATTGGCCCAATTCACTGCAATACTTCATACGGACCGATAAATCTGGGACTAAGTTTGCCCTTTTTACCGAATCTTAGGAATTTCCTCCATGGTCAAACTTTTAGAAACACTTTGTCCCCGACATTTAAATCTATGTCCTTTCTCTTTAAGTCTGCATAGGATTTTTGCCTATCTGACGCAACTTTCAAGTTATTCTTGATCAACTTTACTTTTTCTTCAATTTCTTTTATCAAATTAGGTCCTACCAACTTACTCTCACTAAGATCGGTCCAAAATAAGGGAGTTAGGCATTTCCTTTCATACAAAGCTTGAAATGGCACCATTTTGATGCTGGATTGGTAACTGTTCTTATACGTAAATTATGCTAATGGGAGATATTTCTCCCAACTACTACCAAACTCCAAAATACAACATCTCAACATGTCTTCTAATATTTGTATTACTCGATCAGACTGTCCATCAGTTTGTGGATGAAAGGCGATGCTATAGTCTAAGCGAGTTCCCAATGCTTCCTAAAGCTTCTTCCAAGATCTTGATGTAAACCAGGGATCTCTGTCGAAAATGATGGAGCTAGGTATGCCAAGTAGTCTCACAATTTCGTTGATATAAATTTCTACCAGTTTAGTTAATGAGAAATCAGATCTTACTGGTATGAAGTGTATAGATTTAGTTAATCTGTTTACAATCACCCAGATGGAGTCATGTTGCTTCCTGGTGAGTGGTAACTCAGATACAAAGTCTATAGTGATATGATCCCATTTCCATTCAGGTATAGTAATTTGTTGAACTAGGACGGAAGGAACCTGGTGTTCGGCTTTGACTTGTTAACATATTAAACATTTTGCCACATAATCTGCTATCTCTTTCTTCATTCCTAGCCACCAATAAGTTGCTTTT
Organism: Excoecaria agallocha; assembly: GCA_037975025.1. Taxonomy (NCBI): domain Eukaryota; kingdom Viridiplantae; phylum Streptophyta; class Magnoliopsida; order Malpighiales; family Euphorbiaceae; genus Excoecaria; species Excoecaria agallocha. The sequence continues at coordinate 6,106,188 of CM075820.1, forward strand.
AAATCTTGATACATTTTATTACTCTTCGGATGGATGGCATAACTGCTATTGTGAGCTTCTATGAAGATGTCTTTCTTTAAATCTACATTATCTGGCACACAGATTCTCCCTTTGTAGTATAAGTAGTCATCCTTGCCAATGGAAAATTCACTGTCCCTTTCTGACTGCACTTGTGCAATGATGGAGACTAACCATTCATCTTGCCTCTATATACTTCTTACCTACTGCAACCAATTGGGTTTAACTTGCATCTCAGCTACTAATGCTCCATCTTGTGTTGTGGACAATCTAACATTCATAGCTTTTAGGGCCATTAAGTGTTTCCTGCTGAGTGCATCTGCTACAACATTTGCTTTGCCAGGATGGTAATCAATCAAGCAATCATAATCCTTGATGACCTCCAACCATTGCCTTTGCCTCATATTGAGCTCCTTCTGTGTAAGTAGATATTTTAAGCTTTTGTGATCCGTGTAGATGTAGCATTTCTCACCATACAGGTAATGTCTCCAAATCTTCAATGCAAACACAATGGTTGCTAACTCTAGATCATAGGTAGGATAGTTCTTTTCATGCAGTTTAAGCTATTTGGAAATAAAGGCTACTACCTTGCCTTCCTAGATCAATACACATCCTAACCTATTCCTGGAAGCATCATTATATATCATATAAGATATACTTGATATGGGTTGAGTGAGAACTGGAGCTTCAGTCAACATGCTTTTCATCCTTTCAAAGCGCTCCTGGCATTTATCTGTCCACTCAAACCTGGTATTCTTTTGTAATAGCTTAGTAAGTGGAGAAGCTATCATAGAAAATCCCTTGACAAATTGCCTGTAATAGCCTTCTAACCCAAGAAAACTTCTTACTTCGGCGACATTTTTAGGTGACTTCCATTCCAAGATGGCTTTAATCTTCTTTGGATTAACCTTGATTCCCTCTGCAGAAATCACATGTCCAGGGAAAGTGACTTCATCCAGCTAGAATTCACACTTGCTGAATTTAGCATATAGTTGCTTCTCTCTCAAAGTTTGCAACACAATCCTCAAATTCCTATCATGTTCTTCTGGAGTCTTTGAGTATACTAATATGTCATCAATGAAAACCACCACGAATTGATCTAAGTATGGGTGGAAAATGCGATTCATCAAATCCATGAATGTTGCAGGTGTATTGGTGAGACCGAATGGCATGACCAGGAACTCATAGTGACCATATCGGGTATGAAAAGCAATCTTCGATACATCTGCCGCTCTAACCCAAAGCTGGTGATACCCTGATCTCAAATCAATCTTTGAAAATACACCTGCACCCTTCAATTGATCAAACAAGTCATCGATCATGGGCAATGGATATTTGTTCTTTATTGTGACTTTATTCAGTTGTCTATATTCGATACAAAGTCGTAATGATCCATCCTTCTTTTTCACGAACAAAACTGGTGCTCCCCAAGGTGACACACTAGGGTGGATGAATCCCTTATCGAGCAACTCTTGTAGCTGAATTTTCAGTTCTTTCAATTCTATGGGTGCCATACGATAAGGCACAATGGAGATAGGAGCCATGCTAGGTACCGCATCAATTGTAAATTCTACCTCCCGTTCTAGTGGCAATCCCGATAAGTCATCAGGGAAGACATCAAAGAAGTCACAAACTGTAGGCACATCACCGACCTTAAGCTTGTCTTCTCTAACTTCTAATACATAAGCTAAATAAGCTTAACATCCCTTGCGAATACACCGGTGTGCTGCAGTAGCTGAGATGATATTTGACAAAGGATTGGATCTTTCACCTACAACTGTAATCTCTTGTGCATTAGGGGTCTTTAAAGTGATTCTTTTTTATCAAAAATCCACCATCACTTGATGTTTATAAAATCCAATCCATTCTTAAAATGACATTGAATTCATGGCAAGAAAGCTCTATCAAATTTGCAAGGAAGGTAATTTTCTGTATCTGGATGGGGCAATCCCTGAATACTTTGTTAACTACCACATTGTGCCCTAAAGGATTACTGACTAGAATGTCCTGGTTTAATTGTGCTCTAGTTGACCCTTTCCCATGTGCAACTTTGGTGCTAAGGTAGGAGTGTGTGGACCCGGGATCAATCAATGCATATACTAGAGCATTGAACAAATAAAATTTACCTACAATGACATCGGGAGCATCCTGGTCTTCCCTGGCTCTGACTGCATAGGCCTGGCTTGATGATCACCTGCCTGGTGCTGGTAATGTTTGTGCGCTCCCCCTGGCTAATGTAGCTCCAGTAGGTCCACCTCTGCCATGACCTCTAGATGATACAACACTAGGTTTGTCTGCTAGGGGTGGCTGAAGTAGTTGCTTGTGCTCGGGGGCAATCTTTCTTCAAATGCTCCTTTGGCCCACAATGTAGACAAGCACCTGTCAATCCCCAGCATTCTCTTGGATGTCTTCTCCCACAATGATTGCAAATTGGATTCCTAAATCCTCCCTGCTCTTGGGGTGTACTGGCCATAGATGTCGTAGGAGGAGCAGCTCGAGCGGTAGATTTTTGGCTAGCTGCTGGACTTGCTAAAGTGCCTGGTGGAGAAATAGCAGTGCCTCTGGGCCTCTTACTAGATCTACTACGTGCTCCTATCAGTGTTCATCTTTTTTGTTGAAATCTTGCTTTTCTACTCGTTTCTTCAGGACCAATGGTCTCAATTCTTATGGCTGCATCAACCAATTCCCTCATGTCAGTGAAAGTATGAGATGCTAGGGCCTTCCTGATATCATTATAGAGTCCCCTCTCAAGTAATTGACACATCTGTGCTAAAGGCATCTCATAGTCATCCATATAAGCACTGAGTCTCTCAAACTCTCAATCATACTCTTGCACCATAAGAGTCCCCTAGCGTAATCGCCAAAATGCCTCCTCCATGTTTCTCATGTATTCTTTCCCCACATATTTATCCCTAAATTGCTCGAGGAAGAAATCCCATGTCACATGTTCAGCTGGTTTATACCACCTAACTGAATTCCACAAGGTAAGTGGGACCCTGCAATAATGCTACTGCACCCTCTAACTTCTCCTCAGGTGGGCTATGTGTGATCTCAAATAATCTCTTGATCTGATCTAGCCAATCTTCGTCTTCTATCACTGTTATCTATTCTCGACCATAAAAATTCTCAGCACCTAACCTCTTCAACCGTTTTAATGTAGGTCTACTGGATGATTGGGGAGGCAGCTGTTGTAATGAAGGAGCAAGGGCCTGAAGCTGCTGGTATAAAAGATCAGCCACCATCTGAACAAAATTTGGAGGCACATGTGCACCTGGCTGGGGAATTGGTGGTGATACAGGGTGACTAGGCAATTGAGATTAGGCAGTTGGGGTAGCTGCACTAGCTATAGGTCTGGCTGAGGTTGAGGCCTCGCTCTCCGCATCACTCACTAACTCCAAAGCTCACCGCAATCCCGAAGCCATCTTTTAATTGAAATGTGCAAAAGGGACAGGTGAGATTTAATAACAAATCACTCATTCCTTTATGGCATGTACATGTAACGAATTACTTTCATTCACCCTTAGATATGCATACTCCGATCTTAGGATCGCCTAAACCTACTCTGATACCACTAAATGTAACACCCTACTAACATATTGGCTTTTTGTACATGGTGTATTAACCTTGCAAATTATTATAGCGATGGGATATTCAAATTAAAGATTCACGCCTTAAGTTTTAGTTTAAAATTGCAACTCGTGTTTGGTATTGTTAAGTTACTATTCCTTTGGTCAAAATTTTGGCAGCACAACGGCTTAAAAATTGTGCTACCCAAACCTATGAAATTAAAATTTTACACTCCTAATAATCTATCTCTGCCTCCATAACTTCAATTACATGCATGGCACTACTATAAATGTCCAAAAATCAACAACACAACACAATATTCATACACAAGTTCTCATCATACACACATATATATCTATATACAGTCATCTAAAAATTTAGCATTTTGGTACATCGAATAAATTACATGCTCTATAGCCTATCCCAAGCTAGGACAAAATAAATCAAATGTCGATCCTAATTGTTCGTCACATGTACATGCCTTCGAATTTGCCTTCCTCCACTTCTTCCATATACCTATCCCTACGCGCAATCACAAACCACGCACTAAGCAACCATATTGCCTAGTGGTGGATAAGACTACACAAAATTTCATTTAATAATATAAATTTTTACTAAATAACCATATTGCCCCTTGTTGTTACTTTTATTAATTTAATTCCTAGTAATTTGATCAATGCATAAATTAATACCCAAGCCTTATTATATTTAATTTGCTTGTTAATTACTATAATAATCTTATCCAATTATAAAATTACGATTAGGTCCCTAAACTTTTTGTTTACCCTATTTGACTTCATTTGACCTTCATTTTAACTCTTTTAACTTCCTTTTGACTTTTAATTTGCCTTAGCTAAAAAATTCCCTTTTTAGTCCTTATGGTACCCATTAAGTGGAGAATAACATTTTAGTCCCTGAACTTTTCATTAATTATATTTTTACCCCTTTTTGCTTAAATTGATCTTTTTACTTCTTTTAACCACCCTTTTTATGTTAAATTACTGTTTTACCCCTAATTTATTGTGTAATTACTAATATACCCATTTTGAACATATTAATCTCATTTTTCACATTATTTCTTATTTATTTCCATTTATTATTCCCTTTTTGCAAAATTTACTATTTAGTCTCTATTTTCTGGCATAATTACCATTTTACCTCTAGTAGTCACTAGTGAAAATTCTCGAATCGAATATGCAGGACGAGGACTGTATGACTATATAAGATTACTATGTGACTGTATTAGTGAGGTGACCATGAAATTGTAGTCATTCCTCGATAATAATTAACTGGACAATTTTACCACGATACATGGATCCCTATGGCTAGCCATTATATCCTAAGATCTTGGATCAACCACTGTATATTAGGGGCAATTATATTTTATACCTTATGTTGTATTTTTTATTATGTTTCTCAAAGTACACCCATTATGTAACATCTCATACATTATCATTTTATTGCAATCATGCATACCATGCATGAATTCATAATATAGATGAAAATTAACAATTAAACATAATGAAATTATGTCATTTTCACTAGGCATCCCATTCGGCCTCCTATAGTCTTCCACCATACCATGTGATTTCTTATTCCATTTCATGCCATTTATGTTTCTAAGGTTAAAATATTCGTATACATATTAGCTAGCATACATTTTACCTTAACAACATTGTGTTCTCTATATGAATACCATGATGTATACATGACAATTAGCATGTACAACTACTGATTCAAACTTAAACCATTTCTAACATGTTTATTCAACATTGAATTAGTCAAATTATGTTTAAAACCTCAATTAGTATCAAATTAGTTTATGGTACCCTTTTGGGTACCATTCGGCCTCCATTGGTTCTCTACATGAATATTTGTTTTCTTACTAATCTCCTACTTATTCTATATTGTTTCATCATTCTACAAGGTTCTATCAATTTATTTCCCATTAATCCTTAGTTTTCATTAGTTACATAATACAATTTTTGAGAGAAAATCCAAAATTAAAAGAAATTAGGTGTAGAGTGAGTATCTAATAACCTTTAGGGTGCTAGAAATCACCTAATCTTGCCTCCTTTGGTCCTCCTCCTCTTTGTTCCTTCCTTCCTCTCATATTCAACCTTTAGGCCGAAATTTAGGGAGAAGAATTCATGAGTTTAAACTTTAATTTACAACAAGTAAATACTACTACATGATCACCCTAGGGATGCTTTACAATCCCATATAAAAATCCCCAATTAAAACCCATTAAAACACCATGGCTTACCTACCAAAGCTTTCTTTCTCTCACTTAGTTTATTGGTGTTCTAAGGTTCCTGTTGCTTCAATCAAGATTCTAGGATGAAGAGGGTGTCTTGTAGTGTCTTTGAGTGGAATTAGGGCTTAAGATTAGGTAGGAAGAGAGAGAGAAGAAGAAAAAATGGTAAAGAGAAGAAAAAAAAGGAAGTTTTGGATTTTTGAGGGAAGAAGGGAGAAGATGATAGACCTTTGGGGTGAATTTTAGAGGATTCTAGACCCCTCTTATCAGCATCAAATTCCACCAAATCTAAGGCCCAAATTCACTCAAACACTATTCCATCTAATGGCTTATTTTTAAGCCATTTGTCATGGTTTCCTTAAGTTCTACCCTTTTTTTTACCATACCCTGAATGTAAATGATTAGGACTTCTTTTCTAATGACCTCTATGCCGTTGGATAATTAATTATGGCCTTTAATCCCTCCAACTAATTTAAACTCGATTTTTTGCTTTTTTTTTTAAATCAATTTTTTGCTTGTCAGAATAACATTAAATTTTACCTTGTGTGCACTTACATATGCAGTAGCATGTAGTTAAAATTTCAAGTCATTCCAACACTGTTTTGGCATATTTCTAGTTCTGAATACAAAGTCAGCTGATCCAAAATTTAAAATTTTAAAACCATATCTAAAAGATAATTTATATCATATCTAACATGTCTATGTGTTAAAAAAAATTTGGAGGTCTTTAGAATATTTTTACAACTCGTTCAAACTTTTAGTCATCCAAGTTTACGATATTAGGTAAAACTTTTATGTCTGATTTAAGAGCCTATTTAAGTTCAATTTCTTCTCAAATCGCACCACCATACTCCATTTAACACTTATTTTCATATTCCAGCATTGATTCAAGCTGTCCACCAGGTCACCCATTCTCGAATTTTCCTAGCTCGAGCACGTTTAACTTTATATACTTTCGATTTTTCACTGTCTTATTCTACACTAATTACCCCAAAAATTGTCCTAAGATTACTATTCATACCCTAGAATATGTCATACATGTCAGATACGACTTTTGGGGTGTTACAGTAAGCATAACCAGACAATGTATCCCTGTATAGCAAATATAAATTGAACATACATAGCTTATCTTAATATTTCTGATTGATGAGATTTACATGAACTTGAATGGGTTGTACACTCAGAACCATGATGAGTACATAAGTAAAATAGTTATCTACGGCTATTATATGTTGTTTTGAGGAGGCATGTTTGGATATATATATTGGTTGTCCATTTTCATGTTTCAAATTATGGCTACAAAAGGTATGTGACTTCTCTTAAATAGGATATAAGGTTATATGCTTATTGTTTGTCTGTAATCTTGAATTTATTTTAATGGTTTAGATTAAATGTTAATCTTAAATAGTTGAACAAAAATATGATTAGCGAATGAGAACCTTAAGTATATATTGTGGTAAATAATTCATTATTTGCATGATATTATGAATTGAATACATTATTATCTAAAGAAATGCTTGATTTGTATGATCTATGCCATAACATTAAATACATATATGTGAAGAATTATCAAGTATCAAGCTTATGTGAGAATAATCTACAACATAATGCAATTAATATATCGTGCTAAAAACAATTAACAATATTAAAATATAATGATATAGGAAAATTTATTATGCCCTTAGTGTTCAGTGGGTAACCCAAGATCCTAGGATAGTATGGCTAACCATAGGGGCATATACCTTGCGATGTTTTATATACTGTATTATTACTTACTGTTCTGTACTGAAAAAAGGGTGAAGATATACTGTTTAGTCGGCTTATTATATATTGTTACTGGGGAGTAGCATTGTATCCTAGCGGTACAGTCACTTTCGCACACTAGATTTTCTCATTTGCTTATTCGGCTCATAGTTTCCTACGTTTGTCAATTAGGGGCAAAACTATAATTTTTCATGTAAATTGAGTAACAGGGGTAACTATAGTATTTAGAGATGTTATAATATGAGTAAAAGTGTGTTATTTAAAATAAATAATATAAGGGATATAATTAAAAGTAGATAAAACTTTGAGTATGTGTGTACTAAGTCATATATTGAATGAGAAGTTATTTTATTGGAATATTATAAATTGTAAATCAAGCCATAACTGGGCATATGTAATGACACCAACTCGAAATTTTTGATACTAATGAATGCATGATAAAAATTTACGATTATGGGTAGAATTACTTATAGTGCATAAAATAATAAACATATAAATACGGTAAAACTAATTTTTATGTAAATAAATCAAAGGGCTACATTATCTGAATGCTGAAATGTCAATATTGGATTGCTATATGAATTGTTGTTTTTTAATTAGGTTACTTCTTTTATTATATATTATATATGTAACTATTGCTTATGTGATTGTAATATCGATGGTTGATGCGCATTATAAATTCAGAAACTACATCCTTTTTTTTTTTAAATATTTTGCCTTATATATAATGCATGTATATATTTATTACATTGTAAATAAAATTTAAGCTATTATGTTCAAGAAGTAAATTTGGTAGTCACCACTAAGCATATAGCTTAGCGCGTGATTTTCTCCGCGCGTAGGTTGATTCAACATTTAGTATCTCCGATGCAAATGAAGGAACCTTCATAGGTTGTTGTAGTTGGAACTAAGGGTGATCATAGATATGAAGCAAATCATTTATGTTATTTACATATTTTGAAATTTTGGCATGTACAAAGGTATTCATATTGAAATTATTTAAATGAAATTTGATAAGTGAATAGTTGAGGTTCAATATTGCATTATCAGTATAAACATGTAATGATATCTTGCCTAAACATTATTGAGAATATAATATTTGAGTATTGATATAGTGATATAGTGACAGGTATATTAGCTTAATTATTTACGGAGGAGGATGGACATACTTGTGTTGGAGTTTGCTTGGTGTTGCGGTGAAATAGTTGGACAATAATAGAAGTGTTTTTACTTCTTTTTCTACAAAAGGCTGTCAATATTTAGGGGAGACTTTGTCAAAATTTTTGGAAAAATTATGAGTAAAGAATTTAGATCTTTGATGATTTAAGCATAATTTATGTTGATTTAGTGGTATACAGATCATAGATCAATTCGTGACATCCATATCCGGTTTATCTACAAGACTGGGTATAAGGTGTTACAGTTACATACATGAACTATTACTTAGGTAGTTTACCAATCAAATTTCTTGGTCGTCAGTTCACTCATCAAGTTTCCTGCAATAGACTTGTTAACTATATCTAATTGTGCATACTCATTGATTTTCATCATGAATTCCCTTGTATTGTCCGTATTGGGCATTGATGGCTAAACATTTTCAACCATTATCAACTATATCAAGTTCAGACTCAGCCTATTAGACTTTTCTCAAGCCTCAAAATATCTCTTTTCAGATTGTGTATTATTCCCGTAATAGTTACAGGCTTTTCAGCAATTAATGCCAAGGCCTTATCCATAATACCCAATTGAAATTGGATTTGGTCAGACCAATCAGCAATAATTTAGCCCATTGAATTTTATCTGACCATTGTCCATAGCTAACAAATTATTAAAAGCTACAAACATAATACAAACTCACATATTAATCCTTTAAATGTAATTAATTGATTCAAAAAATAATAATCTTTAATATATATATTTAGTTCACCTTTGGGTGATACCTAAAATACATATCCTAAAGCCATAATGATGCTAATACACACACACACACACACTTTAATAGTCAGTCAATCATTCTCAACCTAGTATGCATGCTATCTTTGGATATACAAACATATTCATCAAATATGTCCGATAAGTCTTTTTATATTATTAATTATAAGCAATGATCCACCTTTAGGTGATCTCTTAGCATTATAATCAATAAACTTAATTGTCCAATTAATCTTTTATGTCATTAATTAGCATTATATAACATAAACAATTGAAATAATATATAATTAAATGTCTAAATATCTTTTCAAGCAAGGTCACTTGGATGACTAACAAGTTCTATATACAATAAACATTTAATTAAGTAAATATAAATAAATTTGGAAATTTAACTATAATTTTGAAATAATATACTTTAAAGTCCAAAACTTTTATGGACTAAACTGTAATTTTTTATTGCTAGAATGTATATATATATATATATATATATATATATATATATATATATATATATATATATATATATATATATATATATATATATAGACAAACACACACACACACACACCAAAATTCCTTTTGACAATTTCAACAAATATACAATCTCAAGCTTCTATGTTATCTAACTAAATCAATTAACTCTTAGGCAAAAAGCAACTTAGTTTCATATTAAATTAAGGCCAAAGGTGTAATGCACCACCTAAAGTTTGACAAAAAGAATAATTAATCTGCTAATATTTATTTTGGTATAATATTCTCTCTAAAGTTTATAAATTAGGGCAATATCACCTCCAAATTGATGAGTCCAGTATTTTGACTATTTTTTGTTAGTTGACTATTGACGTAACATCAAAATTGACACATGACAAGCTAACTCATGACATATGGCAAGACTGAAGGTACAAAAAAACTCCTAAAGTATTCCAAAAAGAGTAATTTACCCATTAAAGTTTGCAACTAGAGCAATTTAACCCCCTATTGATGTGTCGCACTTACGCTATGTCAGCAGTCAACTGACGAAAAATAGTCAAAATAACGAACTCATCAATTTTGGGGTGACATTGCCCCAATTTATAAACTTTAAGGGGATATTACACCAAAGCAAACTTTAGGGGTTAATTGCTCTTTTTGTCAAATTTTAAGTGGTAAATTGCACTTCAGCCTTAAATTAATTTATAAGTAAAATAATCTAGTGAAAGTCAATTTTAGCAAAACCAAAATAAAAATGATTTCCCAGCAAAAACAAAAACTAACAATTTTCCAACCAAAAAAAATAATTACTTCTATGCAAAATACCAATAAAATAATCTCAATTTAATTAATTGTTAAAACATGTAAAATTATAGCGAAAACAATAAAATAATATTAATTTCATTCCCTACCATAAACCCTAAATTTAACTTTAATGTGAATCAAAGTATCATAATTCTCTCCGATACCACATGTAAAATAATACTTTGATATTTTAAATAATATTTTAAGTCTAGAATTCACCTAAAATTTATTATGGCTTAATTGATTTAATCCATTAAATTAGGATTCAATCTATAAGAGAGAAAATAAAAAATATTAATATTGATCCATGATTGCAAATATCTTCTCGACATAAGGGATTTGTCCAATATCTAAGTCATGAAAGGAGAGGGAATAGTTTTTTTTATATTAAAATCCTAATAACTCTAAATTTTTTACAGGGCTAATAGCAATTATCTTGACCCATTTTATATTATAGTTGACCCAAATAATATGGATCGTACCTTTATAATTAATTGAATTAATCTAACCAAGAAAACCTACAAATTGATTTCATGTAAACAAAAACCAAAACTATCATCACCAGCAACAGAATTTGAATAATAAAAATGAAAAAAAAGAGACAGAAAATGACAATGTTTTTGTACCTCGATCTACTTCTGGGATGTTATCATCCACAAGTAATTTTTGAGAGGATTTCCATCATCTCCTCAAGAAAAGCAATAACATACTAGCTCCCCCCATAGCACAACTATATCCAAAATGGAAGGCATCAATGAAGTAATGTCCTAATTTAAACCATGGTGCAAATGGTATTTTAATTCTGCATTTTTAAACAACTAGACTCTCCATTTTAGCAATGTCTTTAAGCATAAAATGTTGTTTTTTCTATTTTGTTTTTACTATTTTATTTTATTCCATTTTAAATGTCCTTTTCGAAATTTGAAAAATAGATTTACATATATACCTTTATTTATTATATATTTTATTAAATATTTCTTTTTCTTATCACTACTTACTTTTAATAAAAATTAAATGAAATTCTTGAAAATATAAAAGGGTATTTTTGTCAATGACTCTATTTTTTTTTATGAAATTGAGGTATTTTAATAATTTTCTTAATTTTCATGAAAAATAAAAACTTACCTTTTAAAATAGTATGGAAAGAGTAATAGAGTCCATCACAGAAGAACTACCTATAAACATGCATTAAATAATAGTCTATAAGTGCGAACAAAATTATATATACATGTAATTGGATTGTCAATTGGGTTATAATTAGGTTTTTATTTGTGAATTGTTATAAATAAAAGTAAAATCGGAACAAAATATAGAGAATAACAAGAAGTGTGATTTCTCTGTTATATTATTATGTCACTAAAACAATAACAATGTGAATATTTATAGACACAAAACTTGGCCCATATAGAAAACAAATAAATTTAGAAAACAAGTGAATATAGGAAATAAATCAAGTAATAAAGGAAATAACCAATATGGGAAGTCATCTAAATATGAATATATCACAACACTTCCCCTTGGATGACTATACATTATGAATATGCCTCATTAAAACCTTGCTAAGAAAAATCCAATGGGATAAAAACTTAGCGAAAGAAAAGAGTACAATATTCATATGTACTTTCCCTCAACAATATAATGAATCACACTAAATCATTTAATTGGTGCATTCCAATATTGTGCACATGCTTCTTGAAATTTGAACTTGGTAGGGCCTTTGTGAACAAATCTGTGAGATTATCACTTGAACGAACTTTGCAAACATTGATCTGCCCTTCTTTTATAAGTTCATGAGTATAGAAGAATTTTGGTGAGATACGTTTGGTTCTATCTCTTTTGATGTAGCCACCTTTGAGTTGTGAGATACATGTTGTATTATCCTTATACAATTTTGTTGACTTTTTCTCCACCACTAACCCACTTGTTCCCTTAATATGTTAAGTCATGTTTCTCAACCACACACATTCATGATTTGCTTCATGGATGGCTAATATTTTTGTCTGTGACCGAGCTTTATGATGATTTGATAGATATCCAGCATTAGCATACTTGCCAATTCTGAATTTACTCCTTTAAAAAAAATAAACCCATGTCAGAAGTTTCACGAAGATAACATGTTTTACTCCATTTCAGTGCCTTCGAGTTGGTGTAGAACTAAATCTTGCTAGCAAATTAACTGTAAAAGCTATATCTGATCTAATGCTGTTTGCAAGATATAAAAGTGCACCAATTACACTAAGATATGGTACTTCAGGACCACAAATCTCTTCGTTATCTTTTTGTGGACAAAAATGATATTTCTTGACATCAAGAGAGCGAATAACCAATGGAATGCTCAGTGGATAAGACTTATCCATATCAAGATTTTCTTTCAAAAATTGATATTTTTTTTTAAATATCATCACGCTTCTGGCGGACTTTAAATTCATTAACAATATTACAAAATATCCTGTATGGACAATAATGTTTTCCTTTTCCATTTGATAAGTCATGCTATCAATTTTAAAGAGTTATAGACATTCACAATCATGGAATTTATAATACACACTTTCCTTTAAATGTCCATGTATTGTGCCTCATTAAAATCCTACTGGAAAAAACCCTATGGGATCAAAATTCAGTAAAGGAAAAAGGAGTACACAATATTTTTAATACACATTGTAAGTTGCCTCATTAAAAACCTTAACAGGAGAACCCAGTGGGAAAAAACCTTAGTTAAGAAAAAAAGAGTACAACTTGTATTTTTCTTTCTTTTATAAAAATATTGGTACACAACTTTAAATTTGTGCATGCAGAGTTTTGATATGTAAAATTATGAAGTTCTTTTTATAAAAATGAGTCACATATTTTCTGGATATGCTTACCAGATATCTTCTGGATATATGATGCATGAACTAAAAAATAATAAATAAAATATATTTTATAAAATTACATGTTGTACATAAGCACGTACAAATTAATCTACACATCTTTCATTCATTTAAGATGGAAAATTTTATAAAATCTAATAATATAGTCATACGTACAACAAGTATACGACCAATGTAATTTTATATTATATCATAAATAAGTTATCTATTCTCAAATACTTTTCTTAACCATTCTTATTCTTTCTCTTAATTATCAACCACTTTTGGTGGTAAAAATTAATCCTATAATAGTAATAATTGTCATTTCTTGAACATACTATTTTTATGGCCATAGTTCTATATTGCTTCATTAATTTGAAGGAATGAAACAAATGTAATAAAAATAATTTAATGACATGTACACAAGAAAATCATATAATAGCTATAACAAATGAATGCATATAATAATTTAATTCAAATATTTCTAAACAATTACTTAAAGCTAATAAAATTATACAAATAAAATATATAATTATATAGAGAACTAAAATCTTTAAAACAATATGTAATTTTAAGTAACAATTTGACAATTACCATGTAATGCATGATTATATAATGCATTAATAGCAATAATATATGATCATGAAATATGTTGTATTTAGTAACTTTACAACTATTGGAGTACTCAATGGAAGATAACATATAATCACATTATAAAAATTTTCTTTCAATCAAATAGTACTCGATATTTAAGTCGAGACAAAATTTAATTTATAAAATTCGTTAAACAATTTTGAACTCTTCAAGAGTTTCAGTAATTAAAATCATAAATAAATCATGACAATAGGTAAACTATAACATTTCAAAATCATATACATAAAATTCAATGCATATAATTGTATTAAATAAAAATTTTCAGAAATATTTATATGCTTCATGCATGATAAATCTTTTAGTAATTATATGTAATTTTATTATCAAATAGGAAAATAATATCAATTAGTTACATAATAATATATTATTAACAAAAAACAAAAATTTATTGCATCAATTATAAGAAAATATGCAATTTTACAATCGATGTCAATTCATTGCAATAAATGTCATAAAATAAATCATATTTTGCTACTTCATTGTTTATTGCATGAATATTAATTGTACTTTTTTGGCATAATATTTTTCAATATTTTGAACTGCAAGTTCAAAAATTCATATTGAATACAATTAAAATCTATATTTTTCAATTGATTTAATTTTAATATTTCCACTATGTTAAAAATATCAACTTCAATATTTTTATACAGAAATATTGTCAATAACTTTATCCTTTTCGGTTCTTTTTAATAACAAATGACATATTGAGATCTTTTATTTAATTTTAGGTACCTGAAACACTTCTGGGGTTTTTAAAAATTTGTTATGTCATAGGTCTCTTAAAGAGTACCCGCCTCCATAATATGACCATATTGATTTATTTGCCCCTTGCCATTTATAAATTTTATTTTTATTTACAATCGAATAATTTATCCTACAAGGCAAATTGTCTTACTGGGACATTGTTCTGAATTGGAGCATTTGCAGCTAATACAAATGAGATTTAATAATGTTTATAAACTAACAAATACATTGGCATCATAATTAACTAATATTTTGAACTTCAGGTTCACGATATAAGGATATAAAATATACATAAATGTATTTATTTATTTTAGTTGCTTTCTTCCCCTGATATTAGGAAAACTATTAATTAAAATGCAATTTTCAACTAAAATTGCAATTGAGAAATTTTATGATTTTTATTGGCATAATGCATGTAAGTATTGCTTACATTAATTATATATTCATATATAAAAATAACACTATTGTTCTCATTAAAATATCTAGCAATTATTCAAAGGCATTAAATAAATATTTTTGCTAGACCTTTGAGTATGAATACATACAACGAGCTTATAACAATCATTTATCCTTGACATATGATCGCTAGCATTATCAAGAAAATATCTTGATTGCATATTTTGGAAATTGTGCACTTAATTTGAATAATCTAACAAACTACAGGTTGTGAGTTGATAATAAACATACATGTGACCATTTTATCGATACATCTTTCAAAAATTATAAAATATTTGAGTGGTTCACATGATAGATAGTGGGCCCACATATATTATCTTTATTCATTCCAGAATGAAAGGAATTCAGTCTCTTTATTAGCTAGTGATACTTTAGTAATATTTCTTGAGAACAAGTAGATTATGAGAATTCCTTAAATTGAACTAAAAGAAACTTCTGGTTCTTTAATAAATATATATGTATGAATTCTCAATAATTTATGCATTATAATTGATCTGGACTGGTCAAACTGGTCATGCCAAATAATTGATTATTAATTAGTAAACTTCATGTTTACTATTTTTATTATATCAATATTTATATCAATTGATAAACATCAAGTTTCTTAATATTAATATTAAATAGTTAGTAAACTCCGTGTTTACTAATATTCGTGATAGTTAATAAACTTCATATTTATTAGTATTTGTTTCAATTTTCAATTTTTCTATAATCAATAAACTTCAGGTTTATTGATATTAGTATCACTTAATCAATAAACTTCATGTTTACTGATGTTTGTATAATTGGTAAACAATAAGTTATTAATATTTGTAAACAATTAGTAAACTTCAGGTTATTAATATTTGTATCTATTAGTAAACTTTGAGTTTGCTAATATTTATATCAAAATAAAATTAAATTGTCTTTAAAAAAATATATTACTTATACAAAATGGATCTCGAGTATTTCTTTATCAATCTCAAAATGATATCAATTTCAGCAAATATCTTTTAAAAATAAATTTCTTCAGGACATATTGGAGAAATAATATATTTTATAATAAATTATATGTGAGTAATTGCATTATAACTCTTCAGAAGTTTTCAAATAATTATATTACACATAACAAAAATATGCATATAGTAAATTAAAAACCAAAATATTGCTTTACATAAAGTATATTCATTGATCATATATATAATATAAGGATCAAAATATAATTACGCAATGATCAATTTGTAATTATGCAAAACAAATCACTAAAATTATGTTAATGTCGACAGCAAAATAAATGGCAATGAAAAACGCTATTCTCACATTTTTTTAATAATTTCGTATATTGAAATTTTTAAAATTTATTGTAAGATACAATTACTCAACCCTTAATCAATCTCATTAAATTATGAGAGTTAAAATAATTCAAAAATTACGAATTAAATCTATTTATCGTTTAATCTTGTAAATTATAATTATTGATTCCTTCGAGTAGGGTTGTCATAAACTACCGACTTCCAATAATCAATAGAGACTATCGTACTGATAACGTGTTATAAATAAAAGTAAAATCAGAACAAAATATAAAAAATAATGAAAAATATGATTTCTCTGTTATATTATTATGTCACTAAAACAATAACAATGTGAATATTTATAGATACAAAACTTAGTATATATAGAAAACAAATAAATTCAGAAAATAAGTGAATATAGAAAATAAATCAAGTAATAAAGAAAATAATTAATATAAAAAGTCATTCAAATAAAAATATATCACAACATGAATATTTTTTTATTGGGAAAGGGGGTGTGAAAGATTTATTTGTTTCATTTTTTTTTGTCATCATTTTTCTTTTGTTAAATTATGAGATGTCCTGACTGAACACTTAAACCATATTTATTTGTTTCATTCTAAGTATTGAATGAACAATATATCCGAAAGAAAAATATTTGTTTCATTTACTTCTTCCTCCGATGCACTTAATGCAGCTGAGAAAATTGATTTTATAAAATATTTATTATAATTTATTAATATAAGAATAAAGTAGAAAAATAAATAATTAATACTTTTTGAAATTTGAAAATTGTCACTTTAAATGGAGTTTTTTTTTTCAAAACTTACTGCAACAAATAAAATGAATGGAATATTAAATATCTTTTAAATTTCTCAATCTATATGAGTTAATTATTTATTGCAACTCTATTTTCATATATAAATTAATTTATTAATTTATATTAAGAAAAAAATTAAGAAAACACATTATTAGTCATAAAGAAAATTATACAAACTTTCTTTCGTGTAAAAATTTCATTATATTCGTCGTTCAATCAAAATGGCAATATTAGTTTTTTAACTAGCAAAATGTACTAATTGGTAATTAATATTTATTTTGGAGCTTTGATTTGCTGGTCTTATTTATTTTAAAATAAAAATGTCATTGATGTTTAGAAAATTATATTAATTTGCCATATTTCTTTTTAATGGTATTAGTTTACTGTTAACGATGATAATGTGACATCCGGTATGGCCTCCACGGAAACAATTGTCGGTCCGCATTATCGTCCAATTTAAAAGTGAGATCCATTGCTCATTAATTCATAATAGAAAGTGCTATTTTATAGCTAACGTTTGGCAAAAAAAAAAAAATAATAAAATAAAAATTTGCGCCTCTTTTTTTTTTTTAATAGAATATCCCTAAAAATTGCTTAATTCTAAAAAATATTGCTAAAATTTAATTAATACTTTTTTTTGTTATTGTTAAACATAATTTATAGGTTTCTATAAAATAAATGCAACAATTAAAAAATGCAAAATAAATTTATAGATGTTCTTTTTATAGAAATTTAAAATGCTGTAAAAAGTTTAATATTTTATATATATTTTTTGGTTAAAAATTATAATTTCAATTAAATATTTGTCCAACCAAAATAATTTGGCTTTATTTTTAAAATGAAATTTCTCATGCTTAATTTAAATCTTAAATAAACCATGTGAGGGGGTTTTCTTTTAATAATGTTAAAAAAATAATTATTTAGGAGAAGAGAGTGTGTCAAAAAATATTTAGAAGGGATGGAGTTGTTTTGGAAAAGCGCAGAGAATACCTGCATAATTGCCTGGGGAAATGCATGGGACCCGCATCTAAAGACGCAGGGGCCAACAGCATCCTCCACGTGGCAAGCTGCGCCTCCCCAAGACGTCACGTGTCGACGCCATGCTGAAGATGCAACTGTTGACTGCGTGGTCAATGCCGAGCTAGCCTCCCTCTCGCAGCTGCCACGTGTCGCCTCCCGGTGGATGACACAGCTGCCACCTGCATTGTCAGCTGTCTCCCACCCGCACTTGTCTCCCAAGTGCTACAGTAACCCTTGCCCCCAACTTTCCAACTGTCTTTGATAAGCCATTGAATTATTTGGACCCCGAGAGTATATAAACTCTCTGTGCAGAATTTAATATTATTTTTCAAAATTAGTTCAGTTGATAAGAATTCTATTGAAGTAGCCGAAGAAATATTTTAATTGGTGAGCAGATCAAAATTTGTCGCATTGACATATATTTTAATATCGACGGTTGGAACAGGTAATTTTTTTTAATTTTTTATTGTTTAATTTATACATATAAGTATTATTATGGTGTGATTAATATATAATTTCTTTTAATTACTTTTAAACAGAAGTAAGTTGTCAGACCGGCTGTAACAAGATTGTAGCTAGAATCGTTACAGAGATCAGGTATTTTACTAATTTTAGTGAATTGTTTCTTCTTATATATATTAATATATGATTTGATAATAGTAAAAAATTATTTATTATTGCTATAATTTATGAAAAATATATTTGTTAATAAATTTATTGTGATAATAAAATCTGTTAGTGAATATATATGTTTATTTTTATTGTGTGAACAAGAATGTGTTTTTTGAAAATTTAAATATGATTTACCATAGAAAAATTGCAAAGCATATATTAAATTAGGAAATTAGTAATTTTGTTAAATTTTAATGGTATATATCAAATATGTAATTTTGCATATACTAATTTAGGATAAAAGTCGTAATAATTTTCTGACTTATAGGTAGTCGGAAGATGTCATCATATACTGAATTTTATTTGCACACTGGTGGGAAGATAAGTTATGGAGCGGCAGGCTTTGAATATGATATATCTGCACCGAATGTCATCACAAAAAGATTAAGACTAAAAAATAAGCCAACTCTGACCGAATTACATCATAAAATTCATGTTAAAATGGGTTTAGGCATGAATGACATGATTTCTAGAATTATATATAAGAGTTTAAGGTACAATGGAGGATCGTTAAGTTGTATGGTAGTGGATTTAGCAGGTGATGATGACGTAGATGCAATATACAACAATTTAAGGAGATATGAACATTATACATTGGTGGAATTAATCATTATATTAGCAGATAGTGTAGCTGGATCCATTCAAGCTACGAATGCTAACAATTATAAGTTTAGAAATGAAGGCTTTCAAATGGAAAATACTAGGACAGCTGAGCAATTGTACGTGAATGATATAGGTCCAAGTCAGCCTAGACAATCAGTAAGTCGACAAGACATTGAAATATTTTCCCAATTTAGGGGAGGCAATATTGACAGTTAGCCAAGACAATCTGTTAGTCGACGAATCCATTCAAGCTACAAAATGCTAACAATTATTAGTTTAGAAATGAAGGCTTTCAAATGGAAAATACCGGGACAACTGAACAATTGTACGTGAATGATATAGGTCCAAGTCAGCCTAGACAATTAGTAAGTTGACAAGATATTAAAATATTTTCCCAGTTTGGGGGAGGCAATGTTGACAGTCAGCTAAGACAATCTATTAGTCGACGGGATGGTGACTTCATTGGAAAGAAGGCATCTGTAGATTATGAGCGCAGTCATATATGAAGTCAAGTAAGCCAAATTTCTGATGTCAGTATGAGTCAGCCTCAACGGTCGTTCAGTAGAAGAGTTGAAAATTTTCTAAGCAAATCTATTTTTAAAAATAGGTCAGTAAGTCATCCACATATAGAAATTTTACCTCGGGTACAAATGCTGAGCGTAGTCAAAATATTGATCTGACTAGTCATCGACATATGTCTCTCATATACCAGAAGTAAGACAGAGGAGTGATGTATCACATTTCTTGATATGAGACACAGAAGTTCAGTTTCACATTTTGAAGATGTCAATCAATCGCGTTCTGTGTCACAGATAGCAGAAGATGCTCCTAGTTAACCAAGGCAATTTGTTTGTAGGCGAGATGGTGATTTTTTTGATGATCACATATCTGGTAGTACTGGTGCAGTTTGTGGGGTTGAAGCAGATATTAATTTGGACGACGAGGATGATTTCATTGATGTTACAATTAACAATGATTACTTATTGCCGAACAATGATCTGAAAGATGAAAATGCAAACATGAATGCAGGATGTGATAGCTCTGAAACAGGTGAAGGTGAAGGGTCAGAACATACACTATACGCCAGTCCATTAGTATCAATGCATCTAAGTGAGAAGACAGGCTAAGGTAATTTTATGTTTTTATCTGAGCATTATATAGATATTAACTTTGAAGCAGCCTAAGTTGATATATCAAAAGGTATTGACTTTCAAAGTTGGGATGGTGTGTTTGAGTTATCGACTGGGTTGGTTTTCAACCAAAAGGATGACGTCAAGTTTGCTGTGAAAAAGTACTCAATATTGAGGAATGTTGACTTCAGAATGGTTGAGTCAAAGCCAAACTACTGGGTAGTAAGGTGATCACAGGCTGACAATGGGTGTATTTGGAGATTAAGGGCAATAAAGAAAGGCATAAGTAAATTGTGGATCATCACCAAGTTTAGAGGGCCACATTCATGCTTGAGTGGAAATCTTTCAATGGATCACAGACAATTAGGCTCAGAAATGATTCAAAATTGCATAGTCGGCATGGTAAGTAAACAAACGACACTTCCCGTTGATGTTATTATTACTGCTATTAAGTAGCAATTTAATTTTGATGTATTGTATAGTAAGGCATGGTATGGAAAGATGAGAGCCTTGGAGACCATTTTTGGCAGTTATGTTGAATCATTTGAGAGGCTGTCGGCGTTCTTATTTGCTTTGTAGGAGTACAATCTTGGAACTGTATATGAGTTTGTGCTTCAGGATACCGAAAATCCAAGGGTGAAATAGTCTCAAAGATTTTTTTTGGAGTTTTAAACCCTCCACTGATGGATTGGGTCATTGTAAGCTAATTATATTAATCGATGGCACATTCTTAATGGAAAAATTTCAACAGACTCTTATGATTGCCAGTTCTGTAGATGGTAATGACATGTTATTTCTAGTTGCATTTGCGATCGTAGAATCTGATAATAAATCAAGTTGGGCTTAGTTTATGGTAATGATTAAAAAGTATGTAACTCAGAGCATAGGCATTACCGTCATATCAGATAGGCACGTTGGTATAATGGCTTTGTTTCGAGATGAAAGGAGCGGATTGAAAGAACCATTGAGTTTTCATAGATTTTGTTTGCGACATTTTGTAAGCAATTACAACACGCACCACCAGAATTCAACAATAAAGGACTTGTTGCACAAGGCAGGTAAGTAATATAATATTAATTTACTTTTAGTATATATTGTTATATGATTTGTTCTTGGTAGTTGCACAATTTCAACCACGCAAGTTCAAGCTAAAGATGGAGGAAATAAAGAACTTGATGAAGATTCTTACAATTGGACAATGGCAATATCATTAGACAAATGGACGTTATCCGAGGATGGTGGTCATAGCTATGGCCATACGACAACAAATATTGCTAAAAGTGTTAACAATGCTCTTAAAGGAGTATGCATGATGCCGATCACAGCAATTGTTGAGCATACTTTTATCCGATTGGTAAAATATTTTGAGAATAGGAGAGGTTTATATATGACTAAAATAGGTCAAGGATTACGCTTCACACCTAAATGCATTGAAATTATGAACAAATGGGCTAACAAGGCTAGAGGACATGCTGTGCTCCGCTATGATAGTTGCTATAAACTGTTCAAGGTGATTGCTGGAAGAGCACTACAGGTAAATGTTGAGCCGAACACATATGTATTGAGCCTAGAGAAGCGAGAATGCGAGTGTAGCAAGTTTCTGTTAGTGTAAGCCCTAGCCCCAATACATTGTAACGAAACACTTGAAATTAATAAAATGAGGCATTTGTTTTATCCTTTGTATTCCTATGCATATCAATTGATAAAACTATCCAAGAATGTCGTTTCGGTTTAAGTTATCATGTGTGAGGCACATGGATTGTAAGACCTTGAAACAAATGAGACATCATTCTAAATATCCCTAGTCAATCATTGTTATGGGAATAACAAATGAATTAAGACTAGTATGCTCTCTCTGATCTTATGAGTTCTGTCTTACGGATCATTAGGATAAGAGTGTCAATCAGAGATCATAGATACATGTTAAAGAACATGGTATCTGGATTCGATCCGCTCATGAGAATACTACATGGTACAAGTCATAAGTGTTTCTCATATGCAAGTTTTGTATCGGAAATCTTAGACCTGAAATCTCTATGAAACTCTTTATGAATTACTGTGTACTTTGACATACACCTAACGTGCTCGTAACAGAGTGACAAGTACGGGTATGATTGGGTATGCACTGATTCATGTTAGAGAGCATGAGAGAAGTGAAGGAATTACCCCTCTCGATAAGAGAGAAAAATATCACCGGCCACTTGATCAGTGAACTGAGAAGTGTATGGCCATACCGAGATGAAATAATGAGTAATCATTATTTATCTGAGAGTTCAGTGTCACTGGAATATCAAGAAAAGAATTAATATATATAAGGATGACTAGTTCCATGCCTTATATTAATTCTTATATTTATGGGTAAGGGACTATGCAAAATTGCATTAGGTCACTAAATGCCATATGCATTTTCATTTAATTTGGAATGCTATAATATCTTGCTAGAGAATATATATAGCCTTTGAATTAATTTATTAATTCATTGCCAACATTAAATGGACCTATAGGATCGCACACAAAGCATTGGGCTTAAAATGTTTAAATTAAGTATTGAGCATTAATTTGGGCTTTTAATTAAAGTCAAATTAATGTATGTAATGGGTTATAATATTGCTATTGGGCTTTGGTCCATAAGAGAGAAATTCAGCCCACAAGGTTTAATTTCAATTAATTAATTATGTTACATTAATTAAGTTAATTGAGTATTAAAGCCTAAAGGAATTTAAATTAAATCAAATCACTTAAATATATATAATGAAGTGGCCGAAATTCCAAGATGGAATTCAAGGAATTTCGGCACATGCAATTAAGTTATATTAAGTGATTTTATTTAATTAAATGTCTTATGTTTTATTTCAAATTTGAATTTAAATTCAAAGGAGTTTAATTCAAAATATATTACTTATCTTTAGGAAGTGATAGAGTTTGAATTAATCATCTTAGGATGGTTGAATTCAGATCAAAGACTTGCCAAAGGATAAGCATATATATTAAAAGAAATAAAACCCTAAACCTAATTTTTTTGTGGCATGAATAGTAACTCGTGAATAGTGACTCTCTCTCTCTTAATTCTTTTGTTCAATTTTTCACAAGGAGAAAGGATTGTTCCTTATTCTCTTGTGTTATTGAGCAGTAATAGCAATCTAAAGAAGTACAAAATCAAGTTTTGTAGCTTCAAACTATAACCCTTACACAATACCGAAAAAGAGATCTAGCAATCTCGTTTTTAAGCCGACGGTGTAATTGTGTGTGTGAGAATAGAGGGAGTGGCGCAAAAGGCTATTCCTTGGCATTGGTGATCGAGATCTAAGGCGGACAAAGCCATCTTAGTTGCTGGTCATCATCGGAATAAAAGTTTTAAAAGGCATCAAAAGTTGTAAGTTCGATAACCCTAAAATTGCATGTTTCGATTCTATCTTTGGATATGTATGGTATGTATGATAAAATTTTTGTTTTTCCGCTGTGCTATCATGATTATCATACCATGTCATATTCCATCAGTTTCAAGGGACTAAAATGCCTTGTTTGCATGCTATCGCAGCATGTATGAATAGGAACATTGATATGTTCCAATTTGTTGACAACTGCTATAGCATATCCGAAGCATTTAAATGTTATGAGGGTGAATTCATGCCTATGTTACATAAAGCATATTAGCCACCGGTATAATGGGCCAAAATTTATACCTGATATGGAATTGGTTAGGAAAAAAGGTCATCCAAGAACAACTCGTATTCGCAATGAGATGGACATGCATAAACAGATCATGGGACACGTTGCAGCAATTGTGAGAATGTCGGACATAATAAAAAAAATATGTAGAAGTGGTGCTGGTCCTTCCAATTTTGTATTTCAATAATTGACATATTTTTATTAATGTACTAAATAGATTTGTTATGTTTAGTAATTTATTGCGCTTCAATATATTTAATACAGTTAATTGCATGACTTGTCATGAATAATAATTGAGGCAAAATTAATTAAAATATTGTAAGATAAATAATAATGAACGGTACATGTCTATTGAAATATAAATCTTACAACATAGTTAGTATCTCTTACTACGAGAAGTGGTGTTATGGGTAGGGGTATTGGGATCCATCTCGTATGCATTATGATCACTATACAATGGTTGATCTGCTAAATCCTGAGTTCCTACAATAGTTGAACCACTAAAAAGTTCATTAAAGAACTCATCTTGCAAGCTCATATGACTGCTTTGTTCATAAATATTGCATGGTGTTGCATCACCTTCTAATAAGGTAACATTCAGATCAACATTAAATCCAGAAGGCCCATATCCAGAAGGCCCCGATCCAAAAGGCCCAGCTTCATAAGGCCTAGGCTCATAAGGCTCCAATCCAGAATGCCCAGCTCCAAAATGCCCAGCTTCAGAAGGCCCAACTTCATAAAGTCAAGGCTCATAAGGCCCAGATCTAGAATGCCCAGCTCCAGAAGGCCCAACTTCATAATTATGACATCTAGATGGACCAGCTGTAGCATCATACTACCAATTCTCCTAGAATAAAGGCACACTGATGGAGCTACAGGTATCTTCAGAAAAATATGGCAATGGCATAGGTTAGGCCTGACATAAACGGGCCCAAAGTCCAGTGGCCAAATACAGGGATACTGATGCCACAAACCTTAATTCCAAATCACATATAAATAGTTTCTAGGGTGAGGTTTTATCATTTCTCTCTTCTTCTTTTTCAGAGCCACCACAGGGAGAGAAAAGGAGGAAGCAATTGAAAATGCTTGCTGGATACGGTCTTCGCTCTCAAACTAGAGATCTCTTCACCAGGCCATTCAGAAAGAAGGGTTATATCCTTCTGACAATCTATCTTCGTACTTCTAAGGTTGGAGACTATGTCGACGTTAAAGTGAATGGCGCTGTTCACAAGGGTATGCCTCATAAGTTCTACCATGGTCGCACCGATCGTGTCTGGAATGTCACAAAGCGAGCCGTCGAAGTTGAGGTCAACAAGCAGGTCTGATTCGATATTCTTTCTCATCTCTTTTATTATGGTTTTAGTGTGTTTTTGGATATCTGAAGTTGATGATCATACATTGGAGATTTGTTGTTTTTTTCTATTTGATAAAGGAGATTTATTCTTAATTTCGGTATTACTTTGTTATTGGCGTTGGTTGTTTGATGATTTGTCTTTGAGAAAGTAGTGAGAAATATATTTTTAAATCCCGATTGTAGTTTACGTTGTTGGTATGAAAAATCAGTTTGTATATGTTGAAGTTCATCATTTTGATATAGCTTGAGATATTATTTAAAATCCTAGAGATATACATTTTTAATAATCTGTTCATAACTTTTTTAATAGTTGAGAAATACTTAGAATGCTTGCTAATTTGTTTAAATTCATTCTTGTCACTTATTGTAGATAAGAATGCTACTAAAAATTCTGGATTCTTTAGCCATTTGCCTAATATCTTGAGTTTCTGATATCTTTCTCTGGCTTTGAATTGACTGATGTATTAAGTTCATTTTGGGCCAAAATATTAGCATGTTGAAATTGAACACTACTTTTATTACATGTTTGGTGGATATATTGTTAGAAAGTATGCCCTAGAGCCCATGTAATAGGGATGTTTTTTCATATTTATAAATTTATATTCTTAATAAAAGGCATCATTCATTTATTAATGCTATGTTTAAATACATGAGTTTGTAAATCTTAAATTAATAAATGAAGTCCTAGATATTATAAACACAGTGCAAAAGCAATCATGAAAGTGTTCATGATATGAGATGACTATTGCATGCAAATGTGTTAATATCTAAATATCCCTAGTCATAGAATTAACAAGATAGGACATTATTAATTCGGACAGACTAGCACATGTTATGCTTTTTGAATGGTTTAATCAATGGTTCTCATAACTGTGATTATGAAAGATAATCAAAGCTAACATATGGATGCTTGTTAGAAGAACAAGTTCATTGGAGACCTACAAAGAGAATCCTCACATGGATATTAAATCTATGTTAGTAAGGAATCTCTTTATAGCGGTTGTGTAGGTATTCTTAGACTTGAGATTACCAAAGTTATCTTAAGTAGCAAGTATTATATTTTGACTCCATAACTGATTGCTTCCAATTGGGAGTGAACATAGTTAGGAGATAAGGTATATCATGACCTACTTGAAGATAGTTGAGTGATTGACAAAGGATTCACCATCCCAAATTTAATAAGGAAAGTTATCTCACATGATTCTATAATTGTCTTGTTTAGAGAATCTCTGGCCAGAGTAATATGCCAAGATGGATAGAGATCCATGGAAGGCATTTTGGAAACAATGGTTAAATTAATAGAACATACATAATTAGATTTATATGAGTTGATAGAAATACATACTCAGAATCTAATTGAGATAAGAGTGGTGAAAGGAGTAATTGCACAATAATTATTTCTATGGAAGGGTATAGTCAAACCACTTGACTTTCCTGACATTTGGGTAGTCATGATGCCTAGCTAGAGGCCAATCATACCTTGTATAATGATGTATCAAGAATATCAATAGGGATTGATAAAATGATTTAAAGGAGTTTAAATCATGTGAGTTTTGAATAGAACTCACAATTACACATTATACTGCCAAAATGGACAGGAATCCAATAGGTCACACACATATAGAGAAAAAGAATAAAATGGTAAAATGACAAGGATAATAATATTTGATATTTTTATGGGGGATAGAGAAGTGAATAAGATAATAATTAATTAAAGAGTTTAATTAATTATGATCAAGTAAAATTGTTTGCGAAACTTTTGAGAAATGTTCTATAAAAGTGGACCTAATTGAAATAATGTATTTCATAATTAATTATTATTGAACTATAAATGTTATAGTGCTGATATAATAATTAATAGGTCAATTGGAGGAATTATAAAGGGCTAGAGAAATGAAGTTGGCACAGAAGTCCTTCAAAAGAGGGCCACACGCCAACACCAAATAGAAGGTCTTAGAGGCCTATTTATTGGACCAAATTAAATTAAATATGTTACATAAGTGTTGTGGAGCATACATATTTAATTTGGTTGAATTTGGATTTCATTTGGGTAATTAAATCCAAGTATTTGTACAAAAGGCCTAATTTGTGGGCTTTGTGCATAGTCTTTTATGAATGGGCTTAAACTGGATTTAATTGAGCCCAAATAATTATAAATAATTTCAGAAGCCCAATTAATAATTCTCCAGAAATTTTAAAGAGCCCACTCCCATTATGAAGTTGGATTTTTAACCTCACTATAAAAATCCAAGTGATATGGAAATTAGGGTTAAGTAAACAATTAAAAGAAATAGTTTTTCTTCCTCCAAAACCCTAGCCGCCACTTCCCTTTGCTAGCTCAAGGGATTTTTGGCCAGCCCCTTGTTCTCTTCCAATTTTTGGTTCATTGTATCATTCTCTAGTGTGGATTACTCATTGGAGGTGTTCGATTTTGGACACTGTGGTTTGCAACAACCCGGTGCGAAGGAAAATCAACTGTACAACAAAAATCAAAGGTGATTTTTCTTATTCTCATTAATATGCATATTGTAAATTCATGGCAAGATCATATATATTGGTTAAAAATTTTAAATTCTGCTTATGTATGAGATGCATGTAAACGATAAAATTCCAATATGGTATCAGAGCCTCGGTTTTGCCATGAATATACAATTCTATATTTTTCTGCAGAATAAGTTTTATTTTTGAGTTATTTTATTTCATGAACTTTAAAATATCAGATTTTATTGTTCATGAATGAGAAATATTGATTTCTGGATATAGGTGTGATCAAATATATAAAACGGAAATAAAAACGATTCTTTTGAGAAAAGAATTTTTGGCTTTTGCGTGAATAGCTTTTTATTTTAGGGGCTGTTCTAAATTAATTTTTTATAGATCCATTATAAGATCATTTAGATGATAATTTATGTGTTTAATATGTGATATTAAGCCATAGGATCAAATGAAATTAAAATCGAACAAGTTTTGCATGAAAACTAGTTTAGTCGAAAAGTTCGATAAATTAGTGTTCTTCGTGTGTTCTTGGTATGTTCTTGGTGTGTTCATAATTAGAATGATTTTTAATCTTCTAAATCTAATATATCCGATATATTAAAGTGTTTTTAATTAATTGGATTAATTAAAATGAGCCTTAAATTAATTGGATTAATTTTAATTCATTAAAACCACTTAATGGGTTTAATTATGTTTACGGACTTGGTTTAAATTAGTGAATGACTTGGTGGGCCCAAGGAGCTGATTTAAATTAAATATTATAAACAATAATTAAGTTTATTAATGGGTTTTAAGGGATGGAGTGGGCTTAGCTCATTCCAAAAGGCCCAAATGGTCCAATAGACACAAAACTAGTTTGTGTGTGAACATATTTAGGGTTTGATTTGGTGGGTTTTGGCCTACGCTTTGTCTTAAGCCCAAAATTGATTCTTTTAATTATTTAATATGATTAATTAATTAATAATTAATTAATAATCAATTGGATTGATTATTAAGGTAATAACACATGCATGGAAAAAGGTTTCCTAAAATGAAAGTTTCCAAAATGGAAAAAGTTTCCTAATTTTATCACATTATTAAAATAACTCAAAAGATTGTTTCAAGAGTTGAAACAAAGTTAGTAACCCATTACTTTATGCATTAGAAATGCATATAAGGGTGTATGATTGGCATTATGGATAGTTATGATTGGCATTATGCATGTTTTGGCCCAATAGGGACTTTCATGTCCCGGCCACTTGGTTTTGGTTTGTATTTATTTTCAAATTGTAATATGTAATTTGATTACTTAGATTAGAATTAGAAATAGAGATGAAGACCACTATCAAGGAGTAAGATGGGCCGGATGGAGATCCAACAAGCTTGAAGATAATGCAATTATTTTTCTTGTTTGAATCATGCATACTACCTAGATGTGACCTTTTGATTTCCCTCTTAGCTCGGGGAAATCAATGTAGTAAAGTCCATAACTATACCATATTTGTATGCTTATATTTATGTGATAGATATAGTATCATACCAATGTATGCCAACCATGTATGATGAGAATTAATTAACTAAAACCCTCAAACAAATACTAAGGTATATAAGTCTTTCATTAATTTGAGGAGAACCAGAGTTCTTTATAGTGTGGGTTGTTGACCACAATCAAGCTCACATTATATCAAATATGTTCAAATCTAATTAAATGGCTCATCTTAGCTAGCCCATTATGTTGTTGAGCACAGTCAAGGCTAATGGTTCTAGAGGCAAGATTAGGGAATGCATATACGATATGCATGCATCAAGAGTTGATAACCTAATGATCCAATAGTTGTGTAGAGACACAATTGGTATAGAGATACCTACCTTTTAAGGGTATGGAGTTTAGCTTGTTGACCACAGTCAAGGTCAAATTACATATCAAGGATTGGATATTGGCCCACTAGGAAAACCATCGGGTTTTCTCGAATTATATAGTGAGGGCTATTAATTCGCAATAAAATAGTGGGAGTAAATGGATTAATTAAAGACCTTATTAATGCATACATATATATGAACATACTCTCATAAGTTTTCTTTTTCACATCTAGTTCATCATCATGAGCACATCAAACATTAATATACGATCAATCTTGGATAACAAGCTGGTTGGCAGTAACTATTATGACTAGATCAAGCAAGTGAGAATTGTTCTCAGAGCTGAAAAGATCCATTATGTCTTGGATAAAGATTCACTACCACTTCCATCAGAAGATGCCATTGATCAGATCAAAGGCACTTATCGAAAATACATGGAGGATAGTGAAGCGACAGTATGTCTGATGCTAGGTGCTATGTCCTCGGAACTTCAGAAGAAACATGAGATGATGGATGCTAGAACCATCATTTTGCATCTTGAGGAGCTTTATTCTTCTCAGGCTAGAACTAAGTAATATGAGATTGCTCGAGCTCTATTTAGCTGCAAAATGGTGGAAGGCACTTCAGCTGCTAATCATGCATTGAGGATGTATGGGTATATTGAGCATTTGAGTAGACTTGGCTATGTTATGGATAGTGATCTATACATAGATTTAATCTTGTACTCGTTGGCTCTAAGTTATACACCTTTTGTGCTTAACTTCAACATGAACAAGATCCAAGTAACCATTTTTGAGTTAATCAACATGCTCAAGACAACTGATGGATCCTTTAAGAAGGATCCAAAAGGTGTCATGGTTGTCACTTCTGCTAAAGGCAAGAAGCAGAAGAAAAAGAAGACAACCAAGGCACAGCCAAAGAATGGTGAGATCTCTAAGAAGAAGGTTGCCAAGAAAGAGAATCCCAAAGGAACTTGCTTCCATTGTGGAAAGGATGTTCATTGGAAGTATAACTGCAAGGCCTATCTAGATTCTCTCAAGGAGAAGAAGCAAGCTGATGCTTCTACTTCAGGTATTCATATGATTGAAATTAATACTTATTCTATTACTTTAAAACAATCTTGGGTATTAGATACCGGATGTGGATCTCACTTGTGTAATGATCTACAGGGGCTTAGAAGCTTTAGAAGAGTTGGAAAGGTAGAGATATGTTTGCAGTCAGCTACTAGATAAAACATCTCTACAACAGTTGTGGGGACTTGCTATTTGTCTCTTCCTAGTGGATTAGTACTGGAATTAAATAATTGTTATTATGTTCCAGCTTTATCCAAGAGTATTATTTCTTTTAGTTGTTTATTGAACGATTATGACATTTCTTTAAAGGACAAGTATTGTTACATTTTTAAGAACAATATGTTTTATGCAAAAGCTATCATTGAGAATGGTATATTTGTTCTTGATTTAATTAAAGAAGTGCATAATGTGGATACCAAGAGAATGAAACATGATAATCTAAATACCTCCTATTTATGGCATTGTCGGTTAGGCCATATAAATGAGAAACGCATGACAAAATTACACAAGTTAGGTGATTTGGGATCATCTGATTATGAATCATTTGATACATGTGAATCTTGTTTATTGGAAAAAATGACAAAAGCTCCCTTTACTAGTAAAGGAGAACGAGCTAAAATGGTTTTGGACTTAATACATTCAGATGTATGTGGTCCAATGACTACACATGCCAGAGGAGTTTACTCCTACTTCATTACTTTCATAGATTATTATTCCAGGTTTGGATACTTCTATCTAATAAAATATAAATCAGAAGCATTTGAAAAGTTCAAAGAATTCAGAAATGAAGTAGAGAAACAACTTGGCAAGAGTATTAGAACACTTAGATCAGATCGAGGTAGAGAATACTTAAGCCAAGAGTTTCAGGATTATCTTAAAGATAAATGGGATTTTATCTCAATGGAATCCACCATATACACTACAACATAATGGTGTATCTAAAAGGAGAAATCGAACACTATTAGATATGGTTCGATCAATGATGAGCCGAGCAGACTTGCCTAAGTCCTTTTGGGGATATGCATTAGAAACTGCTGTTTATGTGTTAAATAGAGTTCCTAGTAAATTGGTTGATGTTACTCCATATGAGAAGTGGAATAACAAGAAACCCATGCTTTCTCATATGAAAGTATGGAGTTGTCTTGCTTATGTAAAGAGGACAATGTCAGACAAACTAGATGTTAAGTCTGATAAATGTTTATTTGTGGGATATCTAAAAGAAACATTTGGATATTATTTCTATCATCCCTTAGAAAAAAAGGTATTTGTTTCAAGGCATGCTGTCTTCTTGGAAAGAGAATTTCTCCTACGAGAGGTCAGTGGGAATAAAATTGAACTTGGTGAAGTTCAAGACCCACAAATAGAAGCAGATCAACCGATTGAACCCGAAACTAAATTTCATAATGATGAGATTATAGTTGAACCTAATTATACATAAAATCCTAGAAGATCTACTAGGATGCGTTCTATCCTTGTGAGATATGGATTTCACATTGATTCGGATAGAGGCATAACTGTAGTAGAGGACAATGAGCCTACAAGCTATCAAGAAGTTTTGAACAGTTCAAAATATGATTTATGGCTTAAGGCTATGCAGTCTGAAATGGACTCCATGTATAAGAACAAAGTATGGACTTTGACTCAACCACCTGAAGGGATAAAACCCATAGGGTGCAAATGGGTCTTCAAAAAGAAGACTGACATGGAAGGTAATATAGTTACCTATAAAGCTCGCTTAGTAGCAAAGGGCTATCATAAAAAAGAAGGTATTGACTATGACAAAACCTTTTCTCCTGTAGCAATGCTTAAGTCTATAAGAAAACTTTTAGCCATTGCAGCTCATTATGATTATGAGATTTGGCAAATGGATGTAAAGACATCTTTCCTAAATGGAAATCTAACTGAGGATGTGTATATGACACAACTAGAAGGGTTCACATTAGGAAATGGCGAAAAGGTATGCAAGCTTCAAAGATCCATTTATGGATTGAAGCAAGCCTTTAGGAGCTAGAACATACGATTCAATGAGACAATCAAATAGTTTGGTTTCTCACAGAATGAAGATGAACCTTGTGTGTATAAAAGGGTCAATGGGAGTGCAATTTTCTTCCTAGTTCTATATGTGGATGACATATTGATCATGGGAAACGGCATTTCTCTTCTCTAATATGTTAAAATATGGTTATCTAAGCAATTCTCCACGAAAGACCTTGGAGAAGCATCCTAAATTTTTGGAATAAGGATCTATAGAGATAGATCCAATAGGTTGCTAAGTCTTTCTCAAAGTACATATATAGATAAAGTATTG
Organism: Excoecaria agallocha; assembly: GCA_037975025.1. Lineage (NCBI taxonomy): Eukaryota > Viridiplantae > Streptophyta > Magnoliopsida > Malpighiales > Euphorbiaceae > Excoecaria > Excoecaria agallocha. Next base: position 6,139,959 of record CM075820.1, read on the forward strand.
AAGAGGTTCAATATGGATCTCTCTAAGAAAGGGTTTATACCCATGGTGCATGGGAAACACCTTTCTAAGTCTATGTGTTCGCAGACACTAGAGGATAGAGGGAGCATGAATAGAATACCGTATGCATCTGTAATTGGTTCTATCATGTATACTATGTTATGTACACGTCCAGATGTAGCATGTTCTTTGAGTGTCACAAGCAGATTCCAATCCAACTTTAGAGAGGAACACTGGGCAGCTGTCAAGAATATCCTTAAATACTTGAGAAGCACTAAGGATATATTCTTGGTATATGGAGAGGGTAGTTTGGAAGTAAATGGATATACAGATGCCAGCATCCAATCTAACAAAGATGATTGTAAATCACAGTCTGGTTATGTGTTCATAATGGGAGGAGGAGCCGTTAGTTGGAAGAGTTCCAAACAAGAAACAACTGCTGATTCCACGACAGAAGCTGAGTACATTACTGCTTCGAAAGCAGCCAAAGAAGCAGTCTGGATAAAAAAGTTCATATTTGAACTAGGAATGGTGCCTAGCATTGTTGACCCAATTCCTTTATATTGTGACAACAATTGAGCCATTGCACAAGCAAAGGAACCACAGTTTCATCAGCGATCCAAGCATGTTCTCAAGCGCTACCATCTCATAAGGGAAATAGTAGCTAGAAATGATGTGAAAATAGAAAGGGTTCCCACAGATGATAATGTGGCGGATCCCTTCACTAAAGCACTTTCCCAGATTAAGCATGATCACCATATGAATAGCATGGGTCTAAGACATATGAGTGATTGGCTCTAGTGCAAGTGGGAGATTGTTAGAAAGTATGCCCTAGAGCCCATGTAATAAGGATGTTTTTTTTCATATTTATGAATTTATATTCTTAATAAAAGGCATCATTCATTTATTAATGCTATGTTTAAATAAATGAGTTTGTAAATCTTAAATTAATAAATGAAGTCCTAGATATTATAAACACAGTGCAAAGGCAATCATGAAAGTGTTCATGATATGAGATGACTATTGCATGCAAACGTGTTAATATCTAAATATCCCTAGTCATAGAGTTAACAAGATAGGACATTGTTAATTCGAACAGACTAGCACATGTTATGCTTTTTGAATGGTTCAATCAGTGGTTCTCATAACTGTGATTATGAAAGATAATCAAAGCTAACATATGGATGCTTGTTAGAAGAACAAGTTCATTGGAGACCTACAAAGAGAATCCTCACATGGATATTAAATCTATGTCAGTGAGGAATCTCTTCATAGCGGTTGTGTAGGTATCCTTAGACTTGAGATTACCAAAGTTATCTTAAGTAGCAAGTATTATATTTTGACTCCATAACTGATTGCTTCCAATTGGGAGTGAACATAGTTAGGAGATAAGGTATATCATGACCAACTTGAAGATAGTTGAGTGATTGACAAAGGATTCACCATCCCAGATTTAATAAGGGAAGTTATCTCACATGATTCTATAATTGCCTTGTTTAGAGAATCTCTGGCCAGAGTAATATGCCAAGATGGATAGAGATCCATGGAAGGCATTTTGGAAACAATGGTTAAATTAATAGAACATACATAATTAGATTTATATGAGTTGATAGAAATCCATACTCAGAATCTAATTGAGATAAGAGTGGTGAAAGGAGTAATTGCACGATAATTATTTCTATGGAAGGGTATAGTCAAACCATTTGACTTTCCTGACATTTGGGTAGTCATGATGCCTAGCTAGAGGTCAATCATGCCTTGTATAATGATGTATCAAGAATATCAATAGGGATTGATAAAATAATTTAAAGGAGTTTAAATCATGTGAGTTTTGAATAGAACTCACAATTACACATTATACTGCCAACATGGACAGGAACCCAATAGGTCACACACATATAGAGAAAAAGGATAAAATGGTAAAATGACAAGGATAATAATATTTGATATTATTATGGGGGATAGAGAAGTGAATAAGATAATAATTAATTAAAGAGTTTAATTAATTATGATCAAGTAAAATTGTTCGCGAAACTTTTGAGAAATATTTTGTAAAAGTGGACCTAGTATTTCATAATTAATTATTATTGAGCTTTAAGTATTATATGGCTGATATAATAATTAATAGGTCTACTGGAGGAATTATAAAGGGCTAGAGAAATGAAGTTGGCACAGAAGCCCTTCAGAAGAAGGCCACACGCCAACACCAAACAGAAGGCCTTAGAGGCCTATTTGTTGGACCAAATTAAATTAAATATGTTACATAAGTATTATGGAGCCTACATATTTAATTTGGTTGGATTTTGATTTCATTTGGGTAATTAAATCCAAGTATTTGTACAAAGGGTCTAGTTTGTGGGTTTTGTGCATAGTCTTTTATGAAAAGGGCTTAAATTGGAATTAATTGAGGCCAAATAATTATAAATAATTCCAAAAGCCCAATTAATAATTCTCCAACAATTTTAAAGAGCCCAATCCCATTATGAAGTTGGATTTTTAACCTAACTATAAAAATCCAAGTGATGTTGAAATTAGGGTTAAGTGAACAATTAAGAGAAATAGTTTCTCTCCTCCAAAACCCTAGCTGCCACTTCCCTTTGCTAGCTCAAGGGATTTTTGGCCAGCCCCTTGTTTTCTCCCAATTGTTGGTTCATTCTATCATTCTCTAGTGTGGATTACTCATTGGAGGTGTTCGATTTTGGACACTGTGGTTTGCGATAACCCGGTGCGAAGGAAAATCAACTTTACAAAAAAAATCAAAGGTGATTTTTCTTATTCTCATTAATATGCATATTGTAATTTCATGACAAGATCATATATATTGGTTAAAAATTTTAAATTTCGCTTATGTATGAGATGTATGTAACCGATAAAATTCCAACATATATTATTTAAAAATATTGTTGAAGGTTTGAAAGAAGCATTTGAATACCTAGGAAGAAGGAAAGGGAAAATGAAATAGAAAATTAGTAATGTTAAATCTTTATGTGAAACACAATAAACACCTGAAAACCATAATGTTCTATTATAGGTGTTCAAGGTTTTTCCTTTAATATAGAAAATCGCGACTAGTTAGAGATATCTCACAGTTTACAGAGAAAATGCTTCTCTATAGCATCTATAAATAGCTTATACTCGAGTAAGAGCAAATTGTGAGATATGTCAAAAGAATGAAAAGGATGAAGTGGTGTACTTGAACAACTTCCTAAAATGAATGATAGAACATGCAGATGAGTAATGACATAATCATGCTAATTTATATTTGAAGAGCTTTAAATCAAGAATCCATGGAAAGAAACTAATAGATTTGAAATAACTATTAAAATAAATGGCCAAAACAAAAGTTATGTATAGTTGATGACTTGTTCATCCAAAACAACAACAATAGTTTACATAATTTTCAAAGTTATTAGGTAAAAAAATAATAATAATTAGTAAGAATTAAAAGATTGTGCTAAATTTAAGTATCAGTGAAATCAATTGCCACCATAAAGTTGTGTTCACATCCTCCTTTCAAGTAATCCAGAAAAGTATATTGAGTGCTTTCTGAAAACTTGCCCACAAATGGCTAGCTCTTTAAAACCTGCATATTAGGAAACTTCAGAATAATTACTATAAAACTGCATTAAATTTGAATTTGGTTCACATGTCCAAACCTTGTTCTGATGATTATGCCCATGATAAGTTGGTAAAAATAAGGTTTTACCTACCCCACTAGAATAGAGCTTTTCGAGTTCTATTAATGATTTTCGAACTTCTCTGCAAACCAACAAGTCAAGAAAGTACTATCAATATTTGAATATAATAGTTCAGAGGAAGAAAATTGAAGGGAAAAAAGTTTTCCATCTACCCAATCAAATCATGCTTTCCACTATTATTGAGAGCTTTGCCTAGTCAAATAGAGAGCTAATATAAGGTGTGAAATTTAGGATATTATTATTATTATTATTATTATTATTATTATTATTATTATTATTATTATTATTATTATTATTATTATTATTATTATTATTATATAACATAGCATGTGATGATGCAAAAGTGCAAATGATGCTTCTCTCTTCATATTTGACTTTGGGATATCCGAATGTGTATGATATGGATGTTTCATCATCTCTCCTTTCCCTATTCTACCCTTATCATTAAGTTAAAAAAATACAAATGCATACAAAATTTCCTTTCTTTTTGGCTTTTCAGGGATATAAAACAACTTAAGATTTTAAATTTGAGCTCCAGTTGCATTGTCGTAAAGAAGAATGTAAATATGATCGAGCTGCAATAGAAAGAAAAAGGAATGAAGAATTCAATTTCTATACGGATATGTGATTGTTGTTTTTATCAGCTTTTCAACATTTTTTGAGTTAAAAATGCAAATGGTTTAGTCATTTACCTTGGACTGCGCATATATGATTGCTGTTTGTATCAGCTTTTCAACATTTTTTGGTAGCTATTTCTATATGATTACTATTTGTATCAGCTTTTCATTCTTTCCTTTGCTGGATACAGTTGCGCAGGGAGCGAATTGCTGAGAGAATGAAGGTTTTGCAGGAGTTAGTCCCTAGCTACTACCAACAAGGTTCACATATTTCTAGCCACAGACTATCGGTAAAGAGGGACTGCATTTAAGGCTTAGGGTATATTATTAAAACAATATTAGCTAGGAGCTAATTCTATATTTGGTAGGAAATTGTAAAGATTTAATTTGTTAGTTATTAATTTTAGGGAAATTGATTGTATAAACAATACTTTGTTTTATCTATTGTTTTTTATGTTAATTTTATATTTGTAATGAATTCATTACAAATTATATATATATATATATGAAAATATAAGATTATTATTTATATTTGTATATATTATATATGAATTTTATAGTATAAGATTATTATTTATATATTGTACAGTATGAAAATTTAAAAATGCATCAAAAGAAAAATTAAATTATACAATAATTTAGCAACGGATTCGCGATAACAACTGTCGTTACTATGTAAACGTTAGAATTTAACTAATAATTAGCGATAATATTAGTGACTAGTATTTTGTTGCTAAATATTATTATTATAATTCGATAACTAATTAGGAATATAAATTAGCGATGGAAAAAAAATTAGCAACGAAATTTTTCGTCTCTAAATTACCGACTAATTTTGAATTTCGTTGCTAATATATTCGTGACTGGACTTTTAGCGACTGTTTGTCGCGGCGTCGCTAATTTAATTTAGCGACGAAAATCTAGTTATTAGCAACAGAATGTTTCGTCGCTAATTGGAAGTTTTTTTTGTAGTGCATGCTTATGCGTTGGAGATGGTATGTCATTTACATGATTATATACATGTCTATATATATTTGTTTACATACTAGAGATCGTGATACATGTATAGTAAAAGCACGTATATGTCTCTTTTGATGGCACATGATATTATATACATGTTTATATGTTAGTATACCAAATGTATAGTCACAAGGTTATTACTTGATTGAAATAGTATGGCTATGCATATGTGATGCCAAATGTTAGCATGCTAAAGTACATGAATACATAGAAGTATATTTGATTATAGATAATGTGCAAAGTATATGATGACATTTTTATGAGACAGTATATACAAGTATATACACTAAAGATTGTATAGATTTCCATTGATTACTTAGTTGAGTGTAATTGTAATTAATTATATGCATATGTAAAGCTTTCACAAGATTATAGTGTGATGAAAATATCATACAAAAAGGGATAGTAAAGCATGTATGTACATATATGATCACAAAAGCATGCAATTAAGCAGATATGATTATAAAGTATACTTCAAAGGTAATTATGTTATGAACATGTTTATACACATCATTGATTAAAGAAACTCAATAGAGCATGATGTTATGTATCATCATAGTACATATGTGAAATAATTACATGATTTAATAGGATTACATGTACAAAATAGTAATACTTAATTATGCTCAAGATAATATATTTATACAAAAATTTATACATGTACATGTATATGATATCATGCTCATAGTTAAACATGAATATATATATATATGAACATCAATATGCATATGATGAGAAAAGATTAAAGTGCAAAATGGCAATACCAAATAGTGCACATGATCACATGTTTACAGAAAATTACACATGAGCATGTATAGGATTACATTGTTCATAGTTACACAAGAGTATATATGTCCATATATGAATATGATTGAATAAAGTAAAGATAAAGTAAAGAGATTATATTGCCTTGATATGTGTCTAGATTGTGGATAGATAAGCATTCCTATAAGGGTAATTTCATAGCTACTACTGTCTATCCCATTTGGGGTTACCATTTACCTCATATAGGGCTACCATCGACCCCATTAGGGTCTTTATACAGTACAATTTGACCCTATTTGGGTCTTTAGCCGACTCTATTTGAGTCCACTTGACTGGTCCACCATACAATTTTGTCCCCATAAGGGAATACCATTTAATATCTTCGGATATCTTATTCACACCTTCGGGTACCACCGTATAACCCATTATCTACTTCTTTAGAAAAGTGCATGCCTAATTCATAGTAAAAGAAAAGTATCACAGTAAATTAAAAGATTAAAGAAGTATGACGGTTCTCTTATTGATCTTCATATGATTCTTATATAAAATCTCTATGTTACATATGGAAATTATGATACTAAAATAGGTTGCATCTTTATATGTAAATTTAATGCATATAGTATTGCATGTACATATTAGAATGACAAGCTAGGTGCATAAAGAACTTGTGTCATCAAAATGTCTAGTCAATAATTATGTTGGTGAAACTACATTCTCTATAGTTATATGTTATTTACTTTTGGTTGTTAAATGATGCTTGTGCCTCTTATATATGAAAGTGATGAAATCTTAAATGTCATTTAATGGTGTTTCCTATACTTAGGAATACAAGATATAGGTATGGTATGTGTATAGTAAAGCTTTTTAACAATGATATTGGTTATTATGCGTTCCTTATGACCACATACTTCTTACTTAACATTGAGCAATAATATGAGAATTATGTGTGACTCTTTACTAGTTATTATTTAATGAGTTATGATCTCATAAGCTTGGGTAAATATTGCATACACAAAATAGGAGTAAGTTATAATGTCAATGTAATAGTAAAATGGAATGGCATCTAATTATTAAAGAGAATGGTATGATAATGATAATACATGAATTGAGTACATAAGATATATTTTTATATGATTATGTGTCTTAGAGATTATTAATATTTTGCCTATATATAGGGATTTAATTTTATTAACTTAAAGTTTTATGATTTTTAAATAGCTCCTATAAACATAGATTGATATTATCATGCCTTAAGGAAGTTAAGTAAAACATAATGATTAATTGAGTTTGAAATAAATAGAGAAACTCAAGAATTATAATTGAGGTAGGTGACTGTTTGTTAAGTAAATGATAACTAAGAGGAACTTTTACAAGTGTTTGGCCTTGAAAACAAGAATAATTTGAGAATGTCAATAATTTCAAGAGGTTATGATTTGGATAATGTTATATCCAATAATTGGATTTCTATGCTCAGAGATATGCTTTGTGTGTGTGCATTTGACGACCTTCAAAGAGGTCGTTTACATGTTTATGATCCCTACTAAGCTTTATAGCTTAGCACGGGTGTCTTATCCGTGTAGGTTACAAGAAAAGATTTTCTTCTCAGCGCTAATATCTGCAGTAGGACGGCAAACACAAGTCATAAAGAAAGAGACTGAAAGTATAGACTTTGATTTTGATTCTTTTGGTTCAAAGTTTTGATGGCATTGGAAATTGTGTATGTATAGATGCCTAATAGCTGTATTTTGTAATGTGTAAAGAGACTCTAAAAATATATAGTAAAGTTTTTAATAGTATAGTACTTATGTTGGATTAAGTTTTATATTAAGATCTCTGTATAATATTGTTATGGCATAATAGTGTAGAAAAACATGTTTAATGGTCTAAGATAAAGTGATATAGCTAGCTTATAAGATAAGGGTGCTACACGACAACCACCACTACAACAAGGTTTGACATGCCGATATATAGTGTCAACTGACCAAAAATCTTACCTGATTTTGCATGCCGATAAACTGGCGCTAATTAGGTACAAACAACTCATCTCAATTCTACATACCAAAAAACTGGCATTAATCAGACAGTTAACTAAAGGTTAACATATTGACAAGCTGATGGTAACTACCTAAGGTTAACACATTAACAAGCTGATGGTAAATACCCAAAGGTTAACATGTCAACAAGATGAGGGTAACTACCCAACCAGAGACTCATTGCCTCAAATGGTACGTGTTTTAAAACAATTAACCAAAGATTCACTACCTTAGGTATGCATCGTTTTCCTTTTACTCTGAATTTTAGCTCACTTAGGCACTAGTGCACCAGTTCCCAAAAAATGGGGGCAACTGTAGACATTGTGACCCAAAAAAGCCTAGATCAAGGTTACCCAATGATGAGGAAATAATATATTTCTAATAGAGAGCATGAATCTCAAAGCTTTGACCTTGATTTCTACATTTCTATAAATATTTTTGTGGTTTTCTAACTTTATTTTCCAAGAGTTTTGAAAATAATTTCAAAAACCTTGAATATTAGTAGTGACAAACAGTCATCTATCATAGAGGGATAGCCATCTGTGACTGTGTTTCTTCAGCTCATATCAGATTAAGGGCACACTAAAAAACACATACACATTTTCATTGAACGTGGGAATCAAAGTTAGAGGTTTGGATTGTTGTTCTTCGAAGTTATAGAGTTAAGAGTTCCTGAGGGTAATATTTTATGCCCTAAATTCCCTTTCTCTCTCTAGATTTATAACATAATCATTTAGCTAATTATGTTTAATCTCCATTTATAATGCCATGATTTATGTTTCTTTTATGTTATTTAATCAGTTCTATATTTTCATGAATGCCATGGTGATTTGGTATTATTTAAACTGATAGATAACATGCTAGGTTTTATCTTCTTCCATTGATGGATGATGAAATAGTTTAATTTATTTTTTGTATTTGCATGTTTATTTGCGTTAACATGATTTAAATTGTATTTTATTGTTGTCTCTATAGAATTGGCATGTTCTAGGGTTTTGACATTGCATATATAAGGTTTAAAACTTATTTTACTTCTTTTTGAGTTGAAAATCTGTATTTTATCTATGCTTTCGAGTGACAACAGGAAAAAGACATCAAAGACTACCATATGTTAGCGTGACAAAAGGGACGTCACGGTGCCTTCTCCTCATCCCATCTCTCCCTTTTGCTTGAGCATCTATCTTTTGCCTTAGGGCATCTGTGACCCTATTTTTTCCTTTTTAGCATATTTTAATGTTATTTTTGTTAATCTAGTTCATTTTGGATTTTTATATGCATTTTAATTTTATTTTTGCTTTTGTATGATATGATTTGCATTTTGTACTTCATTTTTTATTTATTCTAGTATGTTTTGTGAATATTTTTAGTTAATTAAATAATTTATTTTGATTTTTGATTTATTTTAATGTGTTAATCAATTTGCTTTTTTTATGTACTTATGTGAGCATTTTTATTTCCCTATTTTGGGGTACTTTTTGGGAGATTTTCATTTTTAGAGGCCATCCTTCAATCAGTTCTTTTCTATCCCTTTTACCCTTTATTACATTTAGTTTTATGCTTTATTTTATTCTATTTTGCATTATTATGCTTTATTTATTGTTTTAGTTTTTGGTACTTTATTTTATTTTCTAGATGTATTTTATTTTGGGTATGTAATAACTTAGTAAAAAATTAATTTTTATCACGTTAATTGATAAAAGTCACTTGAATGTTTTGTACTTAATTAATTTTTATTTTTTCTAATAAAATAGACCAATATTCACTTTTTATCCCTAAATGACACAATAAAAGAAGGGTCTTATTTTCATCAAAATTGGGATCACTCATTCCATGTTTTCTTAAAATTAATAAAGACTCTTCATCTCCCTTTTTGTAAATATGTATGGGGAACCAATGTTTCCAAATTTAATGAATAACCCATCATATGTATGATATTTTATCTTTTCTTTTCTTTGGATGATTTGCTTCTGTAATAAATTAAGTAATGGATTTATTTTGTTTTATTTACATACTTTATTTACCACTTTTACTTATTTGATTGACGTGTTTATTTATTTTTTTCGCAATGCATCGTATGAGAAAGGAGGTAGTGAATTAATAAATAAAAACCTAATTATGAGAAACACCTAATTGAGGTTCCAAGTAAGAGTGATATCCCAAACATCGATCTTTGTTTGGGCATCAAAAGATTGAGAATCATTTTCCAACATCTTGTTAGGTGGTGAGTCCATAGTACCTGCCTTTTTGAATCCACATTGGATGCCTTTATAGATTAACCATCAACAATAATTTGGATTTAATCCCTTTTTATTGTGAACTGGCCAGTTTATGGGTTATAGTGAGCCTCAACCGGTCTTAGACCCTAAAAGCAAGCCTCCAAGAGTCAAACCGGATAATGAGTGGGCTCCGACGTGCGTCATAACACTTACTCACCAAAAGTGTGTCCAGACTTTGATGCAATGGTAGCATTAGATGAACTCCCTGAAATTTTACTAGAACTATGCCCGGATTGTTCCCCATATTTTTTTATAGATTTCTCATCAAAAATTTTATTAGAAATCTCAATGGATTTAGACTGTTCAATAGATTTTCCAATAGATGCAAATTTTTCTTTGTTGGATTCATGCATAGACTCATCATCACCAAATTTCTAAATAAGTGTCTCATATTTAGGGTTATTAATTTTTATTCCGTAATTGATTTCATCTAAGCAACAAATTGCAAATACTTAAACTTCTTATTTTCTTCCAGTTTCAAAAAAATCAACATCCACTAACTCCTTTCCTTTGACAGTTACATTTAAAGAGGGTTGATCACTAATGGATTGGTCAACAATTTTTTCAACAATTTTTTTTATTTAACTTGCTTACTAGCATCCTTATAAAAAATAAAATTAACTTTCTCATTCATAAAGTTCTCAGATTTGGTATCATTATCAATTAACTTTTAGTATTCAAAAAGCTATGTTAAAATTAAAACATATGGTTTCTTTTCATTGATTGACCTTATTGCCATATGGTTAAGAATTAAGTGAGGCAGATTAAAAGGTTTTACAGTGTGAAAATGCCAAAGAAAGACAATATCAAAATATGACAAGTATGACATGCTTCCTACTATTAGTGTGATAAACTAACTAACACACTTACTAAGGATCCTATATCGTGGTAACCAATTTGAGGCCACTAGACATTTAGAGGCACCACTCCTTGTGCTAGAAATCTGACTTAAAAATTATTCTTTGTCCAACTCATCAAATTCAGAAATTTTGCTGCTACTTCTAGTGCAAATAGATCATTTTAATTGCATAAAAAATACTTTAGCAATGAGAGATGGACTTATAGTATAGATAGATCCATTTAAAATTACTTTGAAGCTTTCGAATGTGACTTTAAATCTAGAGTGGTAGAATTCTTGAACTAATTTTGGGTAAAAGTTACTCCATCGAAATGCGAAAAACCTTTTCCATCCTTGATTTTCTGTGTATCTTGCAACATTCAGATCTAACTTCACTAAATTTTCCCAAATAACAATCTTAGGAGGTAGCAAAGGTGAACTTTTAACCATAGGATTCTTCAGCAGAGGGCAGAGATTCTGACTATGGATTTATATATTTTACGTTTTAGTGGGAGGATGATTGGCAAAAGAGAGAAGGAATCAACGATAATAGTGATGACTTCACAAGCTTTAATACCGAATGGATTTTGATTTACCCATAGTGGCAACTTTTAAGGTTCTAGAGAAAGAGAGAATACAAAGAAGAAGAAAATGTAAAAGAGGGATTTTTGGTATTTTGATAAAAACAAATAGAGATCGACGATATAGAAAAAATTAAAGAAAAAAACTGAATTGTAGGAGTTATATAAAAAGCATGATTTTTTAACACAAATTTAGCTTTTCTGAAATTTAAAAGCAAACTTAAGATAAGAGATGAAAAATTGTTGATTTGATTTTAAGCTTGCATGCATAGAGTATTCTCATATATTGGGAAACTACAATTTTACAATTATCAAGAGGCAGGAAGGTGAGGAGTCAACAAAAAGATAGGTTTGGCCCTACACACTCTAAAATAGACATAGACAACCACTAAGGACAACAAAGATGAATCAAACATGTTTTGTTAACTGAACCACTCAACCATCATGTCAATTAAATGAATGTCAGAAACAAAAATATAACCGTTTAACTTTTAGAAATTTAACATATAGATTTTCACATGTAGATTTCTAAACTAACATGCATAATTTTAAAAATTATAGAAAGGCACCTTATTAGATAATTAAATTTTTAAAGTAACTATCCTTAGCTTTCTTCTTTGTTGATAGGATATATCTTCTTTAAGAGGTTTGGTAAAGATATTTACTATTTGATGTTTAGTAGGAATGAACTCTAGCAAAATATCTCCCCTTTGCACATCATCTCTAATGAAGTGATGTCAAATTTCAACATCCTTTGTTCTACAGTGCAGAATAGAATTCTTGGTCAGATTTATAACGCTTGTATTATCATAGAATATTGAAATATTGTCAAATTCTATCCATAATCCTTTAATTGTTGTCTAATCCATAAAAATTGAGCAACACATCCACCAACTGCAATATATTCTACCTCCATTGTAGATAAATCCATATAATTTTGTATTCTGCTCGACCAAGCAATAAGAAAATTCCCTAGAAAATGAAAAGCATGAGAAGTGAAATTCGGCCACCATTGAAAAATTAGGGACCAAAATGTAATTTTATGGACTAAATAGAAATAAATGAAAAATATGTGGTTATATGATCATTGTAATTAAATTGAGTAGAAAATATAATTTAAAAGGGAAATTGATATAATATAACTCAATAGAGACCATGGAAGGAATTTGTATGTATGTAGGAAATAAATTGGAATAAGTGCATAATAGGGTATAAATAAGTCACACAACATGCAAAAAGCACGTATAGAGAATAAAATAACAATATAAAATCAATAAACGAAATAACTATGTGTGAACCAAATGGTCTTAATTGAAGGAATTGGTATTTTTGGAATAATGAGACTATTTCTGATAATATATATCAATTATTATTGTAATACCATGAATTGGTAATGATGCATTGATATAAATGGTATTATATTGTCACGACGGTTTTCCCTGAGTATTAGATGTGAAATCAGGAACTAAGATATACATGGCTAGCCATTGGGACATTTTTGTAACCGCGATAGCAAGTCATGGCAACTTGCATAGTGATAACCTCAATATGGTTCCATGTTTGTATTGGAGTGTTTGGAAAAAAATAAAAGAAAAAAATATGTGTAATTGATAATACTAGAGTACTAGGACCCACATGGTCCATCGTTCCTCTCATCCTATTCAGTGATATATTTCCATGGTATACTAGGGGAAAAAGTTTAAAAATATTGAAATGTAAGAAAATTAAATAAAAATAAATGAAATTAAGGCAAAAGTGCATTTTTAAAACTTTAGGGACTAAAGTAAAGATTTATCCCCTATAGTGTGGAACGAAAATGAAAAGTGATAAAAATTTGAGAACAAAGCTTTAAAAGTCATAATTGAAACAGAATTTTCCAAGTGGGAAAAAGAGTAATTTTGTTGATAAAAGTGAAATTTTAGGATTTAATCAATAAATTAGTTAAACAAAATAATTATAATGGAATTAAATGACAAAAGAGGAATAATGAAATGTAATTATCAGTATTGCATAAATTAAACCATAGTGAAATTCTGGGGTTTAAGGTTTTATGTTTACCACTAAGTACTTTAGTACTTAGCATGTGGTTTTGTGTTGCATGCAGGGTACAGAGATTGAGCTTGTGCTGGAGGGAAATCAATGGAAGAGAATTCCAACATTTTATGTTTTCTTTGGTTGTCATGTACATATGGAATATTCTAAGCAGGGTGGCATGACTAGTTTTTGGGACTGTATATATTTTGAGACTTGTATATATATAGTACAAATTAAATAAGTTTGATGAGTTAAAGCAAAGAAATTGTATTGCATGGTATGTATGTATGTATGTATGTATGTATGTATGTTTATATATACAATTATGTAAATGACTATTGTTCAGTATCGGGTAGACTTTACGGAGTTTTTATTTATTGTCAGAGATTAGGTTAGATATGTGTGATTATTTAGGAGTGTTTTTGTAGCATTTTCAGAAAGGTAGAATTTGGGTTTTAGCCATTATACTGTCTAAATTTTTGTAAATTTAATAATAATATATTCAAAATGTGGGACCCATGAATTAATGGTTAAGAATTTGGATATTATAAAGATGAATGATTTATAGATCACCACAGTGTATTGCGACACCGGTACTTGGACCAATGTCTAGTTATTGGGTGTTACAGATACCATTTACATAATGCTTAATTTAGAGACCCTAAAAGAATGTTAACTCATCCATCATGCTCATTTCGAATCCCTTTTTCATGATAGATTCAAATTCTTTATACAATAAAATGTTAGTAGAGCCGAAAAAAATATCATCAACATATATTTGAACAATTAGAATATGAGATGATTAATGCCTAATAAAAAGTGTAGTGTCTACTTTTCCTTTATTAAAATTATGATCAAGTAAAAAGCAACTTAATCTTTCATACCAAGCTCTTGGAGCTTATTTAAATAATATAAAGCCTTTTTAAGTTCATAAAAATATCTTGATGTTTAAAATTTTCAAAACCTAAAATTTGTTCAACATATATTTCCTTATTTAAAAAACCATTTAGAAAAGCACTTTTAACATCATTTTGATATAATTTAAAATTTTTGAAACCTATAAATACAAATAAAATTCTAATAGCTTCCAATCTAGCCATAAGTGCAAAATTTTCATCGAAATCTATTCTTTCTTCTTAATTATAGCCTTGAGCCACTAATCTAGCCCTATTTCTGACAATATTACCTTGCTTATTCAACTTGTTTCTAAACACCCATTTTGTTCCAATAATAGAATAATTTGAGGGTTTAGGCACCAAATTTCAAACTTTATTTCTTTCAAACTAACTTAACTCTTTTTGCATAATAATTATGCAGTTATCATCATTTTGAGCATCAATATAATTTTTAGGTTTAAGTTGAGAGACAAAATCAATATTACCACAATATTGACGTAAGGCTCTTCTTGTCATCATTTTATCAAAAGGATTAATTAATAATTTATCTTTTGGGTGATACTTGTGAAATATCTAATATTTAGGTAATTCTATTGGTTGCTTAGATTGTTGTTCTATATGAATTTCTGATGCATTTTCTATTCAAATTTTTGGCTTATTTTCTGCATCTTTATGTTGTTCCAAAATTATGTGATCTGGATCTAGTTGCTGATTTGGTGACTTTTTTGGTTCAACATTCTTTTTATTTTTATCATCTTCTTTCTTAAAACTTGTTTGATCATCAGAAGAACTCCTTTCTATGGGATTGACATTAGTAAAATCAAGTTTAATATTTATTGACTTTTTTACTTTAAGTGTTCTTTTATTAAAAACTCTATATGCTTTAGAATTTAAAGAATAACCTAAGAATATACCTTCATCAGATTTTGCATCAAATTTAGCTAAGTTATGCTTGTCATTAGAAATTAAGCACTTACAGCCAAAAGGTTGATAATAATTGATGTTGGCTTTTCTGCCTTTTGATAGCTTATATAGGTTTTTTCTAACACTGATCTGATGGAAATTCCATTCAATATGTAGCATGCAGTGTTGATCACCTAAACCTAGAAATACTTAGGTAGATTATTTTCATTTAGTATAGTGCTAGCTATTTCTTAAAAAGTTTTGTTCTTCCTTTCTACAACACCATTCTACTAGGGTGTTCTTAGAGCATAAAATGTGTGACTAATTCTAAGATTGCTATAGAATTATTCAAAGTTCTTATTCTCAAATTCTCCACCAAGATCACCCCTTATACTTGTGATCTTGTACCCTTTTTCATTCTGATTCTTCTTACTCAAATTTTCAAATGCATCAAATGCCTCATCCTTATGAGCAAGAAATAATACCCAAGTGAATTTAGTATAATTATCCATCGTATTTAGTAAATAAGATTTTTCACCAATACTTGAAGGACTTATTAGTCAAAATAAATCAATATGAAGAATTTTTAAAGCTTTCTTGGTGGAAATGCCACTCTTAAATTTATGAGAATTTCTAGTTTGTTTCCCAAGTTAACACACTTTATACACAATCTTTATCAATCTTTATTTTTGGCATTTGATGTGAGCTTAATAGTGCATGTTTTATGAATGTTTGATGTTTAGAATTATTGTGTAAATGTTTAGTTTTATTTATTTTTTTTTAGAATTTGGTATCTTTTATGTTTTATGTGATTGTCGGAGTAATGGAGAAGAGAGCTAGGAAAATAAGGCAATTTAAGCAAGGAATTCAAGCTATGTCGTAAGCACAATCGAGAAAGGAAAGAAGAAGCAAAGAAACAGAAGAAAAAAAAAGTTAGAGAAGGAAGCAACATGGTCTATCATGAGTATGACATCCTTCACGGGCATGACAAAGGGAGGTTATGCATTAAAATTTCAAACAAAGCTTCGAAAAAACATAACCTTTCATTAAAGGTTGTGTGCCTTTAGAAGGGTGCTTGAAGGGTTGAATTATTCTGCAAAGAGCTATAAAGGTAATGAAGATTAGAAGAAAAAGAGACAGGTTTTGAATGATAAATAATATATAGACTTTTATTTTTTGTAAAGAGATATAAGAACTAAAACTTTTAAAGAGAAGACAAGACCAAAGAAGAAGAAGACACATTTAATAAGTAAAGGATTGAGAGATCAACTTTTATCTATCTTTCAATTATTCTTTTCTTCTTTGTAATCATTTTGAATGATGTTTTTAGGAACTTGAACAACTATGTTAATCTTTGCTTATTCTAATTAATACAAGTAATCTTTAGTTGTAGAATGTTTTAGTAGTATCATTTGAATGTTTATCATAAGAAAAAGTATAGTTTGAGAGATATATTCTTAAATCTATTAGGAATTCATTATCAGAACATTGCTAAGGAGGCCAGAATTTTAAGATAATTGTTATAGGTTGATTTATATTCTTAAAATATGTAAATATAATTATCTAATTCTATAATAAGAGTTAAGGGTTAAAAATTATACCTATATGTTTTAAGCATTCTATTTCATGTCGAGAGAGTGATCTAGGAACTTATTTCAACTTGACTTGCATATTAAAGATTAATTATGGACTAAAAAAATAATAATCAATTTTCATATTTGTTAATACAAATCATTAATTATATCTATCTTCTTTAACCATAATTAAAGTAGAGTAATTAACATTTTAGTTCTAGTATAACATGAGTAGTTTAGATTTTTAACCAATATAATGAACTATGTAAACAAAATAGAGATCAAGTCATAGTGAGTAATAACTAATCATTTTCTTGTGGGAACGATATCTTAAGTGCTAAGCGAAAAATCATGTACTAGCAGATTTACACTAACAAGTTTTTGGCAACGTTGCTAGGGATCTGATTTGTATTTATTGCCATTATTATTATTATTCTTGATTTGAGATTTTGGATTACAATATTTACTTAATTTTTTTGTTTCTTTTGTTTTGTAGATTTGATTGTTCGAGTTTATGCCTAAGACAAGGAAATCTAAGGAAAAACTTGAACCATTAAATCTAGAGATAGAAAGATTCATATCAGAAAATAAAAAAATCAGCTAGAAAGAGATTAAACATGGCAAAAGCAAATCAACCAAGATTGATGGATTTTGCTACACCAGCACTTAATGGGGCTTAACAAGGGGTAGTTTTTCCTACGATAAATGCTAATCAATTTGAGATTAAGCCCTCATTGTTGCAAATGGTACAAAATAGTGTTCAATTCTATGGATTGCCAAATGAGGACCCTAATGCTCATTTAGGAAATTTGTTTGAGATTTGTGATACCTTTAAGATAAATGAGGTGCCTGTGGATGCAATTAAACTTAGGCTTTTCCCTTTTACATTAAAAGATAAAGCTAAAGCTTGGCTTAATTCCCTTTCAAGAGGATTAATAACCACTTAAGACCAATTAGCATAGGCTTTCTTATCAAAATATTTCCCTTTAGTAAAAACTGCAAAGATAATTAAGGATATTAGTACTTTTGTTCAACATGATAATGAATCTTTATATAAAGCTTAGGAAGGATTTAAGGAACTTCAGTAGAGTTATCCACATCACAATCTTCCAAAAGAGTTACTCATGTAAGCATTTTATAATGGGGTGAATCATACAACTAGAGGAACAATTGATGTCACTGTGGGTGGATCACTTATGTGGAAGACTACGGATGCTGCATATGAGTTACTTTAGGAGATGACTATAAACAATTGCATATGGCCAACTAAAAGGGTAAAAGTATCACCTTTTCCCCTATTAAAGTTGCTCATTCTATTGACTCTGTTATTGCATTGTAAGCACAAGTGGCAGCATTGACTCATAAGATTGACAACTTAAGTGTGGGAGTGTACACCAAATTCATGTACTATATGTGGTCAACAAGAGCATATTAGTAATGATTGTAGATTAGGATTGGATAGTACGAAAGAGCAAGTCAATTTTGTACAAGGCCAAGGTCATCGAAACCCTTGCTCTAACACCTATAATCCTGGTTGTGTAACCATCCAAATTTTTCATGGGGTAATAACCAAACTAGAGGAGCAATGGGATTTCAACAGCCATAAGATTGATTTGAAGCATTAAAAGTGAAGATGGATAGATTTCTTGAGGGGATCAACTTGAAGATTAATTCTCAAGATGAGAATTAAAAGAGGTTTAAATCGAAGTTTGACGAAATAGCCAAGAATCAAACATCTTCCATTCACAATTTAGAAGTTTAGTTGGGACAACTTGCAAATGCATTATCTTCAAAATTTCAAGGGTGTCTTCCAAGACATACGGAGGATAATCCAAGGGAGCAATTAAAGGCAATAACATCGAGGTCAGGTAAAAAGTATGTTAATGATTTTGTTTTAGCTAATAAGAATGAAGTTTCACAGGAGAAAAAGGATAAGGAGGCAAGAAAGCCTTCTATTGCGAGTACAACAACACCGCAGGTGCAATAGAAGGGGTTCTAAAGGCTAGAGTTTTCTAACCTCATCCATCATTCTCAAAAAGACTTAAGCAAAAGGATACTGATAAGTAGTTTTTAAATTTTCTTGATAAATTGAAAAATTTGCATATCAATTTGTCATTTGTTGAAGCAATATCTCAATTTTCTAATTATGCAAAATTTTTAAAAGAGTTCATTTCAAAGAAAAGGAGTTGGGAGGATATATCTACTATTTCACTTATGGAGGATTATAGTTCCATAATTACCAATAATTTACCAACAAAATTGAAAGACCCTGGTAGTTTTACTATACCTTGCAAGTTAAGAGACATAGAATTTCCAAGGTATCTTTGTGATTTAGGAGCTAGCATAAATCTTATGCCATTCTTTATTTTTAAGAAGTTAAGGTTAGAAGATGTCAAAGCTACTTCTATGGTTTTACAACTAGCTGATCAATCCATTAAGAAATCATATGACATAATTGAAGATGTGCATGTTAAGGTAGATAAATTTATTTTGCCAGAAGATTCTGTAATACATTATTTTGTATATGATGTAAATTACCCTTTGACTTTGGGTAGAACATTCATGAATACTGGTAGGGCATTAGTGGATGTTTCTAAAAGGAAGTTAATTTTGAGAGTAGGAGAAGACAATGTTGAATATCATATGGATAGAGCACTTAAGTATCCTATGGATGAAAATGTATGCATGAAACTTAATCTGATTGATGCTTATACATTAAAAATTCTAGAGAATGAGGATCAAGAGGAAGCAAGCATTGAAGAGGAGGTTTAAGAGGAGGTGGAACAAGTTGATCGTCGACCTGAGATTTCGCATAGAAGTGAAGAACCACTTCCACCATCTATTGTAAGTCCTATGATGGTTGAGTTGTAAGAATTACCAAGCCATTTGAGGTACACATTTCTTGGTGATAATAACACTACCAATTATCATTTCTAGCAAGCTTACTTAGATGTAAGGAAATTTACTTTTACAAGTCGTTAGGAAGAGAATTAAAAGCATAAGTTGGCAAATTTTTGATTTTAAGGGAATTAGCCCTAATATAGTTATACATATAATTCACATGAAAGATGGGTATCAACCTAAGGTAGATAGGCAAAGGAGGCTTAACCCAAATATGAAAGAAGTGGTTAAAAAAAGTAATAAAATTACTTAATGCTGGCATAATTTATCCAATTTTGGATAGTGGTTGGGCGAGTCTAATTCAATGTGTTCCTAAGAAGGAAGGCATGACTATAGTTAAAAATTAGAATTGAAACTTAATTCTTACATGAACCACCACTAGTTGGAGGGTTTGTATTGATTATAGGAAGCTAAATTGAACAACTAGAAATGATAGTTTTCCTTTACCATTTATTGATCAAATGTTAGAGCACATTGCTGGTCATTCTCATTATTGTGATTTTTTTTGGTTATTTTCAAATTTTTATCTATCCTAGTGATTAAGAGAAAATAATATTTACTTGTCCTTATGGAACATTTTCATACAAAAGAATGCCTTTTGATTTGTGTAATGCACTAGCCACTTTTTAAAGATGTATGACTACAATTTTTGGTGATATGATAGAGGAAATCATGGAAATATTTATGGATGACTTTTCTATATATGATGACTCATTTGAGTTGTGCTTACATAACTTAGATAGAGTTTTTTTCTAAATGTGAGGAGTCCAAATTGGTACTTAATTAGGAGAAGTGTGGGCAAAGTATTGGATCATAAAATTTCTAAAAAAGGCATTAATGTAGATAGGGCCAAAACTAAATTGATAGAGAAGTTACCTCCACCTTCTACAATTAAAGGTGTTTTGCCATTCTTAGGACATGCAGGTTTTTATAGGAGGTTCACTAAAGATTTTTCTTTGATTGTTAAACCCCTAACCTTTTAGTGAAGGATGTGCCTTTTACTTTTTTTTGCTAAATGTATAAAGGCAATTGAGAGCTTGAAAAAGGATATTATGAGTGCTCCTATTATTGCCTTACCTGATTGGAGTTTTCCTTTTGAGATCATGTGTGATGCTAGTGACCTAGCACTTAGTTGTGTTTTAGGTCAACATAAGGATAAACGATTGCATGTTATCTACTACACTAGTCACACATTATCGAGTCCTCAATTAAACTACACCACCACAGAAAAAGAGATGCTTGTTGTAGTGTTTGCATGTGATAAATTTCGTTCCTGTTTGTTGGGGTCAAAGGTTATTGTCTATACTAACCATATTGCTCTTAGATACTTGTTTGTAATGAAAGATGCAAAGCCTCATCTTATTCGTTGGGTTCTATTATTACAAGAGTTTGATATTGAAATAAGAGATAAAAAAGGATATGAGAATTTGGTTATTGATCCTTTATCAAGGTTGGAGAATGATCAAGGTCCCATAGGAGATTTGGATGAAATCAATAAAGACTTTCCTGATGAAGCTTTAATGTTGGTAAGGCATTTGAGTACGCCTTCATATGCTGATTTTGCTAACTTTATTATTGCAAGAATTTTGCCATATGATATGACATATCAACAAAGGAAGAAGTTTTTTCGGATGTTAAGTGTTATATGTTGGAGGAGCCATTCTTATTCAAAATATATGGTGATGGTGTTATTCGATGATGTATAGGTGAGGAAGAATATGTTGATATTTTAACCTATTGTCATTCAACTTTGTATTCAGGTCACAATAGAAGCACTAAGACGGTAGCTCCTATGCTCAAATGTGGTTTCTATTAGCCAACATTATTTCAAGATACATGATCACTTGTTGCTCAATATGATTAATTCCAAAAGGTTGGCAACATTGGGAAGAGGGATGAAATGCCCTTATCTAATATTTTAGAAGTGGAGATATTCTATGTGTGGGGAATTGACTTTATGGGTCCCTTTCCTACATCATATAGGCAAAACTACATCTTGGTTGGAGTTGATTATGTTTCCAAATGGGTGGAAGCAGTAGCAGCACTAACCAATGACTCAAAAGTGGTAATTAAGTTCTTGAAAAAGCTATTTTCTAGATTTGGAGTGCCAAAGGCCATTGTAAGTCATGGAGGTATGCATTTTATTAACTGTACTTTTGCTTTACTATTGCATAAGTATGGAGTACATCATAAAGTAGTCACAACCTATCACCCACAAACAAGTGGTCAAGTAGAAGTGTTTAGTAGGGAATTAAAATGGACACTTGAGAAGACTATTTCGAATTCAAATAAGGATTGGGCATATGAGTTAGATGATGCTCTATGGGCATATCGTACAGCATTCAAAACCCCTATTTGCATATCTCCTTATAGGTTAGTCTTTGGTAAGGCTTGTCATTTGTTGGTTGAGTTAGAACATAAGGCATTTTAGGTAATTAAAGCTTTGAATTTTGATTTACAACTAGTTGGGTCTAAGAGATTTTTGCAATTGAATGAGTTAGATGAGTTATGTCTTATTTCTTATGAAAATTTAAGGATATATAAAGAGAGAACTAAGAAATGGCATAATACACATCTACGTCATAAGAGTTTTAAGGTAGGGGACAAGGTTCTATTTTATAATTCAAGATTGAAATTATTTTCTAAAAAACTTAAATCTCATTAGAGTGGTCCATTTGATGTAACTGAAGTATTTAATCATGGCTATTTAGAACTCAAGAATGCAAAAGGGGAGTTATTTAAGGCCAATGGCTAGAGGTGTAAGGTTTACTTGGAAGGTAATTTCCATAATAAAGAGGTCTCATACATCTCTTTAGGTTTGGTTAATGAAATTAATTTCAAGTCTACTTAAATAATCTTTCTATTTAAAATTTTATTTAGTTATGTTGCTTTAATTTCATATTTTCACTTCATTTTTAATGTAATAATAAAGAGTGTGCATGTGTGTGTGTTTTTTCACAATGTTTATTCATATTTTGTACCTTGGCATAGTTGCATTTTTTTTCACTTTTAAAATTTTCAAACTTCTATCTCTGTCGTGAGTGCGACAATAGTTACAGACATTATTTGTTTATTTGTCATTCGCTTCTATCACGAGTGTGACTTTGTTCATGGGCACAACCAAGCACGAAAAGAAATATAATTTTCCTTTTGTAGCAAGTGCAATAAATGGCAGATTTTGAATTTTTAGGGTTTTTTTTACCATTGCACCTATTCAAACACTATTATAAATACCTTTTTGTAACCCTCCAACTTCATTTTCTTCTTTTTCTCCTCCTTTCTCCTTCAAATTTTTCATTTTCTTTTAACTTTCTATAATTCTTATTTATTCTTTTCTCTTATTCTTAGAAGTTTTTAAGTTTGATTGTGTTCTTGTTATTTTGCTACAACTTCATCATGGTTTGCCAAAAGATTGTAAGAGCCAAGGGCAAAGGGAAGAGTGCTGTAACCTTTGCTCAACAACTAGGCTTTACTATTCTTTCAAGACTTTTTAAGTGTCCTTTTCCTTTATTTATTGAAGAAAAGGGTTACAAATATGATTTTTTTTGCTAAAAAGGGATAGTGGGCATATGGCATTTAGATTTTGATTTATTGGAAACACTAGGAATTTTTTAGGATTTTGTAAATATTTGAAATTCATGAAATGGAAATCATTTGCATGTATGCAATTCTTGTTAGGAAAGATTTGGCCATAGAAATTTTTGTGACATTATAATATGTTGATAAAAGAAAAAATAAATTAAAATTTAGGTATTATGGGGAGGAATATGCTTTTGGTTTTAATGAATTACATGTTTGTTTTGGGTTTCCTTTGAATGGCCAAAGTTTTATTCCTCAACAATTTGTACCTTCTGACACTTGGAAGAGAATTATTGGGTTAGGTAGTTATGACACTAAAAATTCAACCAATAGGCTTATAAAGAATGAAGATTTTCTTTTATTCCATAAGTTTTTATGTCATCCTTTGTTTGGACAAGTTGAGAGTAATAAAGTCCAAGCAAAGGATTTATTTGTGTTGTCTTTGGTCTAGGCTAAGAAAACCCCATGCTCAATTTTTTTTTTTCATTTTTAATGGCTTGTATAATGCTTCCATTTCAAAGAACAAGTCAGTGGGGATGAGCCATATGGTCACTAGCATAGTTTTAGGGTGTTTGGGCAAATTGGTTGGATTTGAGCTTAAAGAGAATAAGACGATTGTAGTGATGGATGTAAAGTTTTTGAGGAACTCTCAATTATTGAAAAGAGGCGGATGGCCACTAGTTTTCTTTTCCTATATAGAGCGAAATGCAAAGTCTAGCATGGGCAAGGGTAAGGCACCAGCCACTACTTTTGAGGGTGGTCAAAATGATGATTCTGACAAGAATGAGGATGCTGGCGATGAGGAGTTAGAATATGAGGCAGGTGTTAGAGGAAGTTTAGCAAGTTGGCAGTAAGTCCTTACTAGTTTGAATGCCATGGATGTTGCAAATCAACATTTGGCTATAAAAGTGGACAATATGGAGACACACATGAAGGATTTAAGTAGGAGCTATAACAGCATGAGCCATAAGTTGATGAGTTTCTTTCGAAAGCAACACATAAGGTTCATCCCTTCTTCACCCAGATCTCTTAGTGGGCCTTCTTAAGGGTAGTTTCATTTGCTCCATTTTATTTTTTCTTTTATTTATTTTATTGTGTTTGTGTTCTGTTTTCGTGTTGTGCTTTTAGATTGTATGTTTTTCACCCAATAAGGACATTGTGTCTTCTAAGTGTGGGGAAGTTTAGAAGTTTTATTTACATGATTGGTGTATATGTGATAGTATGTTTTTATAAGCTAGGTTGTTTTAGGTTAGGTTATTTTAGGTCTCCATTTGTGGAGCCTTTATATTTGATGATTTTTGGGAACATTTTTATGAAACCTCTTGCATTTTGAAATTATTGGTCTAGTTGATCTTTAGGATTTGATGTACACCTATAAAGGGTCATAATTGTGCAAAACACTTTATTGCAGTTTTTTTAAGTTGTTTTTCTTTATTTATGTATGTTTAGTTGTTTTAATGAAGCATTGCTTAGAGTAGCTATAACCTTTAAATTATGAGCTTTTGAGCCTATTATTTATATTTTTCTTGAAGAGAGCCCTTGCACATCTATATTTTCTAAAACTTGTTTTGAGTAAGTTTCAAGACTACATTTAGTATAGGTTGTGATGAAAAATGATGAAGGCATTGGACATAGCCATTTTAACTTCCTTAAAGACCACCCTTTTAACTTTAGGTAGCTAATTTTGAGCTATTAGCCATTTCCTTATATATTAAGCACATTACAACCTTAATCCAATTTTTGAATGCTTAACTTTTCTTTTGGAACCCTATTGTGGGATTATTAGTTCTTATTATGTCATTTGAGATAATTTGATGTGTTTATGTGCATGATATTTGTTTTTGGTCCCTTAATATATGTGTGTGTGTCCTAAAAAAGAATTGACAAAAAGAGAAAAAGAAATAAGGAAAAGAAAAAGAAGAAAGAAAAAAATAGGAAGGGAAAGAAGAAGAAAATATAAAAGAAAGAAAAGTTGTGGACATGAGAAAGAAAAGGGGGAACTAGAGTAAGAAATATGTCTTAGAATTCAAAGGTATCATGCTATGCTTTATAATTTGTAAGTCTCATATGATGTGATAGTTTCTTTTTCTTTCCACATTCTAAGATACTTAACCAAAAGATAACCCTACCCTAACCTAAGCCAAGTTATAACCTATAGTAAGTCCCTTTGATTTTGTGCATTGACTTTTACTAGTAGTGGAGATTTTTACTCAATTACAAGCTTATGGCATGTATAGATGTGTTAAAGGAATAAAGGAAATAATAACCTATTAAATACTTGAGCAATGTGAGTAAAGTGTTTACCTTGAGAGAGTTACTTTAGGCAATGTGACATTTGTAATAATTAATACATATTGTAAGAAATTCAATTTTTCTATGGTGCTAATAATCTTGTGTTTTTTATTTTCATGATCTTTAGTTAGGTGTACATGGTTGTTAAAGTTTGATAGTCCATGATATTGTTTGGGAATTTGTTGATATAGACTGATAAATATTATGGATGAAAGTTGTTTCATTTGTTTACTTAGTATTTATAACGTATAAAGGCTTTATGTTGTTGTTTTTGTTGTGTTTTGTGTTGTTGTGTTTTGTTGTCTCTAGCATTTTAAGTTTGTCCATAAGGACAAGTAAAGGTTTAAGTGTAGGGAATTTATGTGAGCTTAATAGTGCATGTTTTGTGAATGTTTTATGTTTAAAATTGTTATGTAAAATGTTTATTTTTAGTTATTTTTGTTTAAAAATTGGTATCTTTTATGTTTTTTGTTGTTTTGTGTGACTGTAGGAGTAAATGGAGAAGAGAGCTAGTAAAAGAATGCAAGTTAAGCAAGGAATTCAAGCTCTATTGCGAGCATGACATACCTCACGAGCATGACCAAGAGAGGATAGAAGTAAAGAAAAAGAAAAAGAATGAAGTTAGAAGAGGAAGCAGCATGTTCTGTAGCAAGTGTGACATCTTTCGCGAGTACAATATGGGGAGGTTATGCATTAAAATTTAAACAAAGCTTTAAAGAGACATAAACTTTCATTAAAGGTTGTATAGCTCTAGAAGAGTGCCTAAAAGGTTGCATTATTCTACAAAGAGCTATAAGGGCAATGAAGATTAGAAGAAAAAAAGGCAGTTTTTAGATGACAAATAATATATTAGACTTTTATTTTTTGTAAAGAGATACAAGAACTAAAACTTTTGAAGAGAAGACAAGAGTAAAGAAGAAGAAGACACATTTAATGAGTAAAGGATTGAGAGATCAACTTTTATCTTTCTTTCAATTATTCTTTCTTCTTTGTAATCATTTTGAATGATGTTTTTAGGAATTTTGAACAACTATGTTAATATTTGATTATTCTAATTAATACAAGTAATCTTTAGTTGTAGAATGTTCTTATAATATCATTTGAATGTTCATTGTAAGAAAGAGTATAGTTTAAGAAATATATTTTTACTTAAATCTATTAGGAATTCATTATCGGAAATTGCTAAGGAGACCAAAATGTTAAGATAATTGTTATAGGTTGATTTTTATTCCTAAAATATGTGAATATAATTATATAATTTTGTAATGACAGTTAAGGGTTAGAAATTATGCCTACATGTTTTAAGCATTCTATTTCATGTCAAAAGAGTGATCTAGGAACTTATTTCAACTTAACTTGCATATTAAAGATTAATTACAAACTAAAAGAATAATAATTTTCATATTTGTTAATACAAATCAATAATTATATTTGTTTTCTTTGAACATAATTAAAGTAAAGTAATTAACATTTTAGTTCTAGTACAACACTAGTAGTTTAGATTTTTAACCAACATAATGAACTATGTAAACAAAATAGAGATCAAGTCATAGTGAGTAATAACTAATCATTTCTTTGTGGGAATGATATCTTAAGCACTAAGTGGAAAACCGTGCACTTGTGGATTTACACTAACAACATTCCATTTACTAAAGCTTTTATGACTAGCTTTTCTAATACATGGAAGCTTGCATATCCCAAATTTTTGTGCCACAAAATACTTAGATCTTTTTTAGAAAGTAGGCTTTTATCCTCACTTTTTTGGATATCTTCTAGGCTAACTAATAAATATTTCTAGATCTTTGCCCTTTTAAAACACATTTTCCTATTTCAAAATCTTCCACTCTATAATGATCTACTTCAAAAACTACTCCTCCTTTCATATAAAGTTGACTAATGCTTAATAAGTTATATTTTAGACCTTCAACAAGTAAAATGTCTTCAGTGACTATATTAGAACAATAGTTTTAATACCAATAATTTTCCCTTTTTTGTTATCACCAAAAATGATAGAATTGTTGGAAATAGATCGGTTACATGCATCACATGCATAAGAAAAAATTAAAATTTTTAACCAATATAATAGATTTTGCCATGAATATACAATATATATGTCAATGAGAATAAGAAAATCACCTTTGAATTATGTTGAACAATTGATTTTCCTTCTCACTGGGTTGTCGCAAACCACAGTGTCCAAACTTAAACATCTCCAATCATAATCCACACCAGAGAGGAAAAAAATAAACCAGATCAGATGGGAAAACAAGGAAGCCAAAATTCCCTTGATGCTAGCAAGGGGGTGGCAACTTAGGAAGGAGAAAAAGAAGAAAAAGAGACTTAACCCTAATCCCACTTATGTTAGGATTTTATATGTAGGTTAAAAATCCACACCTAAGGGATTAAGTCATTTAAAAATTCTGGTGAAATACTAAATGGGCTACTAGAAATTGATTAATTAATTTGGGGCTAATTAAATCCAATTCTAGGCCCTCTAATAATAGACCTTGCATATAACCCATCAAATGGGCCCTTTATTGCACATACTTCCCAAATCAACTCCAAATCCAACCAACCAAATTAGATATGTGGGCTCCATAACACTTATTAAATATATTTAATTTGTTTTAGTCAGAAAATTAGGCCTCTAAGGCCTTCTGTCTGGGTCTTACGTGAAAGCCTTCCTCTAAAGGGCTTTGGTGTATGTTGGAATTTAATGGTTACATGCATCACATACATGAGCAGAATTTTAAAATTTTTTAACCATAAGATCTGATCTTGCCATGAATACACAATATAACTATATGAGAATAAGAAAAATCACCTTTGATTTTTGTTGAACAGTTGATTTTACTTCGCACCGGGTTGTCGCAAACCACAGTGTCCAAAATCGAACACCTCCAATGAGTAATCCACACTAGAGAGGGGTAAATTGAACCAACAAATTGGTGTTCAACTAAGGCTGGCCGAAATCCAAGAGACTAGCAATGGAAGTGGCGCAAAAAGGGAGAGAGAATTAAGAGAAAAAGACTTTTCTTTTGTTTTAATCACTTAACCCTAATTCTCATTAGTTGGCCTTTATAGTTAGGTTAAAATTCCAACTCCTTAATGAGATTGGGCTCTTTAAAATTGCTGGAGAATTATTAATTGGGCTTCTGGAATTAATTATAATTATTTGGGCTTAATTAAATCCAAATTAAATCTTTTCATAAAAGACCATGCACAAAATCCACAAACTAGGCCCTTTGTGCATCTAATTGGATTTAAATATCCAAATCGATTCCAAATCCAACCAAATTAAATATGTGAGTTTCATAACACTTATGTAACATATATAAATTAATTTGGTCCAAGAAAAAGCCCTCTAAGCCCTTCTGTATGGAGTTGGCGTGTAGCCCTCTTCTGGAGGGCTTCCTCCAACTTCTTCATTCCTTTGGCCCTTTATAATTTCTCCAATGGTCCTATTAATTATTATATCAGTCCTATAACACTTATAGTAGTCTTATAACACTTATAAGACAATAATAATTAATCATGAAATACATTATTTCATTTAGGTCTAATTTACAGAACATTTCTTAAAAGTTCCGCGGACAATTTTATTTGATCATAATTAATTAAACTCTTTAATTAATTATTATCATATTCTCCTCTATACCTTTATAATAATATCAAATATTATTATCCTTGTCATTTTATCATTTTACCCTTTTCTCTATATGTGTGTGACCTATTGGGTTCCTGTCCATGTTGGCAGTATAATATGTAATTGTGAGTTCTATTTAAAACTCACATGATTTAAACTCCTTTAAATCATTTTATCAATCTCTATTGATATTTTGATACATCATTATACAAGTCATGATTGGCCTCTAGCTAGGCATCATGACTACCCAAATGTCAGGAAAGTCATGTGGTTTGACTGTACCCTTCCATAGAAACAGTTACCGTGCAATTACTCCTTTCACCACTCTTATCTCAATTAGATTCTGAGTATGGATTTCTGTCAACTCATATAAATCTAATTATGTATGTTCTATTAATTTAACCATTGTTCCTAAAATGCCCTTCATGGATCTCCATCCATCTCGGCATATTACTCTGGCCAGAGATTCACTGAACAAGGTAATTATAGAATCATGTGAGATAACTTCCCTTGTTAAATCTGGGATGGTGAATCCTTTGTCAATCACTCAACTATCTTCAAGTAGGTCATGATATACCCAATCTCCTAACTATGTTCACTCCCAGTTGGAAGTAATCAGTTGTGGAGTCAAAGTATACCACTTGCTACTTAAGATAACTTTGGTGATCTCAAGTCCAAGGATACTTGCACAACTGCTATGAAGAGATTCCTCACTGACATAGATTTAATATCCATATGAGGATTCTCTTTGCAGGTCTCCAATGAACTTGTTCCTCTAACAAGCATCCACATGTTAGCTTTGATTATCATCCATAATCACAATTATGAGAACCATTGCTTGAACCATTCAAGAAGCATAACATGTGCTAGTCTGTCCGAATTAACAATGTCCTATCTTGTTAATTCTATGACTAGGGATATTTAGATATTAACATATTTGCATGCAATAGACATCTCACATCATGAACACCTTCATGATTGCCTTTGCACTGTGTTTATAATATCTAGGACTTCATTTATTAATTTAAGATTTACAAACTCATGTATTCAAACACAGCATTAATAAATGAATGATGCCTTTTATTAAGAATATAAATTTCATACATATGAAAAACATCCCTATTACATGGGCTCTAGGGCATACTCTCTAACAGGAACCAACCTTATGGACCAACAACTATTTCTCCAATGGATTTATCAATATTATTTCAGCCCTTATAACATTTAGAGTCTAATAATATTGAATTATGAAATATAATATTTTAATTAGATCCATTACTAAGGAACATTTCCAAAAAGCTATGCGAACTTTTCTGCATATGCATAATTAATTAAACTCTTTAATTAATTATTTTCTTATTTATTTTTCTTCTCCCATAATAATATCAAATATTATTATCCTTGTAATTTTACCATTTTATCCTTACTCTATGTGTGTGTGACCTATTGGGTTCTTGTCCATGTTGGCAGTATAATATGTAATTAAAAGTTCTGCTCAAACTGGGTCTCTTTACCAACAATCCTTGTTGGACTATAACTCTTATGATCTAAACTCTTTTAAACCATTTTATCAATAACAAATTGATATTCATGATACACTATTATTCAAATCATGAGCGGCCTTTAGCTAGGCATCATGACCGTCCAAATGTCAAGAAAGTCAAGTAGTTTTGATTATACCATTCCATAGAACAGTTATCGTGCAATTACTCCTTTCATCATGCTTATCTCATTTAGGCTTTGAGATATCTGAGTGTACAACAATCAAAATGACATGAGGTTAATTCCTATACAAAATAGACTCCTAAATGCACATTTTTTATGAAGGAATTATGAATTAAAAATGTATGCAATCATGTCAAATATTGACTTGAAATTCATAGGGACTGGATGTACTGTTAGGGAATAGACCTTAGTAAATTGGGCATAACTCTTGGTAGAGTTGTTAAAATGCTACAAAGTAAAATTATGGTAAAACTAAAGTTATGGAATTATAACTTTGATGAAGAAATTTTGGTCTAAGTCCTTCTTCATTTTATTCTAAAAATCTTTATACGTGATAACGAACACTATTTTTGTTTTATGTACAACCTATAGTTTTTCTCAAATATCTCGAGCTATAGACAAGATATTAAGGTGAATTTTGATTCTTTGGAAACTAAACACATAGGGGAATAAAATTTAGCCTAAAAATGAATTTTTCAAAATTATAAGTGGCTCACAAGTTTGGTCCAGAATGCTGCTTTGTGCAGAATTTTAATGTATGTTACATTATGCCTTTTATATAGTTAAGTTAAATTTGTGTCTATGTAAATACACAATGAAGTGGATATGGCATGTGATATGGCTATTAATAAAGGTTTATATATATATATATATATATATATATATATGTGTGTGTGTGTGTGTGTGTGTGACTAAACTTTTATACATGATTGTTATTGTAGCACCCCCTATGCAACTACCCCATTAAACATGTATCATGAATACTATTAATCATGCTTATGCTACATGTTCATTTAATCATCATTTAGCCATTAATCATGCCATACGATTTTATATGCTTATATTCGTGCTACAAGTCTATTCCTGTTTTTCCTTTTTATACCTATTATCATGCATACTAAACTATATGAAGATTACTTTATGCATATCACATGCACACACAACTGTCTTAGCTTTACTACTAATTAGTTACAATATTCCACATAGGTTTTATACATATCATAAGATAACTGGCCCATATACAAAACATATGATAATTGTATTACAAAATATCCTACATCAAGGTTATAAGTCGATGGTTGGCCCTTCCTGATGCAGAGAACGTCCCTCAACAAAAGTCTTGCTATTTGAACCTACACGGATAAAATAACCCGTGCTAAGCTATAAAGCTTAGTGGGGAATATCTACAGATGGATGACCACTCACATAGGTCATCAAAACATACATATACAATATATATACATATACTATAAACAACATGTCCAACATAGCATGGCAACAATAACATATACTTTAAAGCATGAAGCATATTCTCATGTGCATAACATTGTACCCAAAGAGTAACAAATATTCTCATATTCATAATTCATATAGACAGTAATTTTCCACGTAAACATATTCAAATAAAACATAATTCCTGTGGTAAAACAACATTATGATCCACAATATCAATCTTTAGTCAAATCACTTTAACTGTTTAATTTCTTTATCATTACTATGAATAACGTTTAGCCTGCCTTAGCTTTATCGGTGGATAACGGGAACTATGGATACACATCGGTATCAAAAAAGGATATCCGAAGATATCAAATCTATAGACCCAAACGGGGCCAAACTATACTATGGACCGGTCAAACATACCCAAACGGGGTCGCCTCTCAACCCAAACGGGGCTGATCATGATCCAAACGGGATCATACATATACTATGGACCCAAGCGGGCCAAACTATGGCAGCTGCAATTTCCCTATAGGCGCCTATCTATCCACATCTAAAACTGTATCGCAGGCAGAACTATATTCGTGTTCAATTCACATATTGATACTGTATTCATAGTATAATGTTGTGCACATATACATAGTCTTATATAACTATGAATTCTATGGTGCATAATCAGATATATGCACATTTCACATGCCAAGTTATACATTTGGCTTATTCAAATCTGTATGACTATATAATTTGCATCATAACATATAGGCATGACATATAATCATCATATCATATACTCGATCATGTTTTCATTAAGCATTTCACATGCTCATAGTCATGCTAATTCATCTTCTATCTCATAAGGCAATTACATGCTCATATTCTCATATACATAATCATAAATGTACATACCTGTGGGTACATTCGCATATAGTTGATTTATTCTTATGAGCATGTTTCCAACACATATATATATACCTTTATCACCATACAGGTCATGTGCTATACAACATATCAACATGTTTTCATATGGGCATATACACATGCCAAAGTCATACTATTATAGTCCCTATTTTATAGCATAGATACATGTCAATATGTGCACTTTTATGTCATAGGATTTACATGTGTATATATATCAATTTGGCATATGACCATCATGCACAAGACTAATCACATGTATAGGTTAGATATTTCATCACTAGTCTTTATTCATATACACAATTGAATGCATCTGTATTCATATAAATCCTTCATTGATAGTCATACTACATGTCTTATTCAATTAACTTTACTATCACATAAGCAACTATCTGTCTCAATCAATTTAAAGATCATATAATCAAGTGTAGCAATGATTTGCACAATATTGCAATTTCTGTTACATTGAGCAGTCTAAAACAAGTCTGGATTCAACCCTAGATTACATGTACTTAGAGACAGATTTAAACTTAGGTTTCTTCATATGAAACATAGATATGGAAGTCTATTTTTCAATGCAAAAAGAATCATTCAATTTGCTGTTCTATAACTCAACTTATGAGTAAAACATTCCAGACAGGTCATTCAGTCGTGAAGGGAAGTTCGACTAGTGAAGGGCTTCACGAGTGAAGCAAATAAGGCAAATCTCACGACTCATGAAGAAGCTCACGAGTGAAGAAGAAGATCTGTACTTCACGACTCGTGAAGAGCTTCACGAGTGGAGAAGAAAAACTGCACTTCACGACTCGTGAAGAGCTTCACGAGTGGAGAAGAAAAACTGCACTTCACGACTCGTGAAGAGCTTCACGAGTGGAGAAGAAAAACTGCACTTCACGACTCGTGAAGAGCTTCACGAGTCGGACTAATGTTCATGACTCGTGAAGTCATTCACGACTCGGCAAGAAATAGTCTTCTTCTTCAACCTCACATCGTTAAAATTCCAGAAAAACGTACATTAAGTTCTGTAAATCCTACTCAATTCCAGAAATCAACTTCACATGCAATATGAACAGCCTAAATTCCCATACCTTGGCTGATAAACCCAATGTCTTCAACCTCTATCAATTCCTTTTCCTTTGTTCATTCTTCCTTCCTCTTCTCCTTCACAAATTCCATCGTCATCAACTTTTAAATTTCCAGTAAATACATTGTTCTAAGTTAACTTGATAATGAAGAAGAAGATGAAGATGATGGAGGGTTAAATTAAGAGTTTGATTACCTTAATTTACTGCATTATACCCTTGCTTAATCAACAAACATCATCCTAAATGCATTTGAGATAAGACATTGGAAATAAGAAGGAAGAAGAAGATGATCTATTTTTTTTTCTGGTTTTTGCACTCTTCACTGCCGATTCTCATTAACACTTGACACCTCCAAAATCCACTAACTCAAGCCTTTTATACCAACATAACAATCCCCTCTTTAGTCCCTTGAAATATTGCATGTAAATCAAATGGCACAAACCTTTATGCATGTTATAATATGACCCCTCCACTAACTCTTTTCCTTAATTCAACCTATCAATTAATTCAATCTTCCAAATTAACCTTGAATTAAATGCTTTTATTCACAATTGGCCACCAAAATGCCACAATTACAAATTAACCCCAAATTAATATCTTTTACTTCAATTACACCCTCAAATACTATTAAACCATATTCTTTTATTTTATTTTCATACAATTAACATAATAGCATGCTAATTTATCCCCTTAACTTAATCATACAAATATGCAAAAATTAAATTAGGGTCATGTTAGGGGCCTTACAGTTATATGCAAGATAAATTTTGTGTATGTAATCCTATGATGAGTAAGTGTATATTTTAACATGTACCTACACTTTGAAATAAGAAATACAATTGTATGATCATGTTCACATGTAATGTATTATGGATCACATGTTAAAGTATCTATTATGATGATATATGTGCAATTGTCAAAATATTGAAATGTTAAATGGCAAATTGATTACATGTATTTATATAAACTAGTGATTTTGAATCTTTTTACATGATCACATACCTAAGTTGTGCTGTATTGGAAAGTTCTAAGAATAAGGCATGACTTATGTTGAACACTTGAACATGTATGATATATTACCTGATTGTTAGGGTATGTTCAAGCTAAATATGATGCCTGTTGATAACATGATCAAAAACTATGTGAAATATTATATGAACTTTGTATACATAGTTATGCTATAGTAATAATATATTTGTACTTTGGTTATACGTGTGCCTATTGATTTAATCAAGTGCAAGCATGATATATGATAACAGAATTAAATAAAGTATCGCCTGCAATTAGAGTTCAATTGTGGATAGATAGGCGCCTATAGGGATTTTGAAGCTACCACCATCGACCTGATGAGGTCTAAAGTATAGTGATCCTATAGGATTATAAACACCCCGTTTGGGTCCAAAGATTTGATATTCTCGGATATCCACCGTTTTGATACCCTCAGGTATCCACCGTTCCCGTTATCCACCTTTAAAACTTAAGCAGGCTATGTTACAGTATAAATACATCATAATTGGGTATAGTATACCAAGGTATATAATTTATGGAATATTCTATTTAACTGAGTTTTCCAATACATGTATCTTATTCTTATATATATATATATATATATATATATATATATATGTATGTATGTATGTATGTACAGAACATTTTATTAAATGTTGAATTTGAGAAGACTATTTAAATGTAGGAATACATTGCTAATCAAAATCATTGTTACTCTTATCACATGCTTATCGTTTATAGGCTATTTTAAATGTTTTTAAATTATGTATGATTTGATGAATCTGATGATCACTGTGAGTGGTTGTCCTTCACTTTTATTATCCCCACTAAGTTGTGTAGCTTAGAATGAGTTATTTTGATCTGTGTAGGTTTTGGTAGTCAAGGCTTTTACACAGGAACGTTCTTTACATCAAGACAGGCCAACACCAGTCTATAGAAGTTGATGTAGGAATTTTGATTAATTTTGTATAGTTCCTTACATGATTAATATGTATTAAGTTTATATTATATATGTATGTCATATGGAGGTTAAGGTTGTAATAAGCTCATAGTGAGAATGCTAGTATATGCATGCATCTAGAAGCTATAATGACTTTATTCAAATATGCTGGAATGCTGAATGCTATGCATGATAGTGAAATGACTAAGATAGTTGAATCTAGTATGATTAAGATAATGGGTTGTATAATGAGTCACTGTGCTTATTCAAAATGAAATGTACATGAAAGATGTGAGAAGACTAATTAGAATACAAGTTATATGATTAGATGGATCAGGTGACATGAATACATGTAGATGTTAATCGAGTTAATTGCCTAGCATAACATGACTTAAGTAGACTTCATTATATATAATAGAGATGCTAGATTGGGGTGTTTCAAAAATCCTCATTTCGTTGAAGGTATCACATGTTGATTTATTTGTATTGGAAGATATAGTTGCCATTTAAATTCAATTATCACAAATTGGATTCTCATAGTTGATAAATTTAGAGTTAATTGATCAAAGGGATGTTTCAAATAACAACTTTAATCTATAAATTTCTTAGTCATTTTCTAATTTACATGTTTTGGAAGCTGTTAGCTGGGGAGAAGGTGACCAAGTGAATGCAGTTCTTTTAAAGGTATGATTTACATGAATTTTGCTGCTTCTTTTGATTTTAATTTAGGAAAGCAATAGCACATTGATCTTAATTAATGATCTTTCATCCTATTTTTATGGTTGAAGTTGAGAAGGGAATGTAGATTTGTTTTCGTAATTTAAAATCAAACCAATTACATAACTTGACATTTATATTTTGAATTATGTACTTTTGATGGAACCTGTCATTCTTTTATAAGCATTTGGAACTTGGTAGATTTGTTGATGTTTTTAACTTATTTCTATCTATATTTATATCGTAAATAGTACTTTTCATCAGTTTTCACCTTTAATTTGATGTATTATAGTTTTAGACCATGTAAAAGCTTTTTCTTAATCGTTGGGATCTGTTTAAGTTTGATTATTGTCTGATTATTTTTAGATGTCTTTTAGGCAGTTTATCTAACATAATTCAAGATTTTGCTTCCCATCCAGGAGTAAGACCACTAACAAGTTTAGCAATTTTATTATATTTATCAAGTTCTTACCAAAAGCTTTAATTTTATTAGTTAGTTTCACATACCTATTGATTACCTCAAAAATTGACTCTTCTAGTTTAATTTTGAATGCTTTATATTCTACCATGAGAATATAAAGTCTAGTATCTTTGCTTGACTTGCACATTCATATGTAGCTTGTACATTATCCCAAATTTCTTTTGTTGTATCACATCCAAAAACTCTGTTGAACTCATTTATATGTAATAAGCAGAATAAAATACTCATAGCTTTGGAGTTCAACTGCATCTTCTTTTTATCTACTTTAAAAAATTCTTTTTTGGTTTTTAGCATAAAATCTATAGTAGTAGCACCTTTACTAGTAGATCATTCTTTGGGAGGTTGAAATCCATCTTCAATGATATCTTAGCATTCCAAATTTTGGGATTGAATGAAGTGCCTCATAACAGCTTTCTAAAAAGGATAATTTTCTCTATTGAACATTAGAAGAAAATGGATACCAAATGAGAATCGCTCTATTACCAAATGTAGTAGCTATTGAAGAATCGACCATCTCTAAAATCACTCAAAGAGGTTAAGCTTTAGGGAAATGAGAATTGCTCTAATAACAAATGTAAGTCCCAAAGACACACATGAGGGGAGGTGAATTGAATGTCTCAAACTTTTTTAGCTCTTTTTCTTATGGAATATAAATGAATGAATATGTTGAATTCTGATAATAAGTACAGAAATGCAATACAAAAATCTACCAAATTTTTTTCAAGTTCTTTTATAGTTAAAATCTCAAATACAATTCTGCAAATGTGATTTTAAGATTTGCCTTGAATATTTCAAAAATCTATTTAACACAGTTTTTAAAACACAAGTTCTAGAATATTAAAACAAGATTGTAGAGAAGGGAGCTGAAAAGCAAACACATATAATTTATAGTGGTTTAGCCTCTTTGCCTACATCTACTCATTAAAAATTACTTTTAAACTTTTCTCTCCACTCTTGACTTTTTTAAGGGTAAGATTCAAAGCCAATATATAATCCTAGATATATATGTCCACCCACAATCTTTTTAACAAAATAAAAGATATAAAATGCTTACTAGAATTTTTCCAAATGTTCTAGCCAACCCAACTCACAATCTTTCACAATATAATTTTCCTCACAAATAATTACAACTAAAGCTATAATCAAATTGAGGATGATATGTAAAAAATGAAGTGCAAAAGATATGTAAAGTAAGATTTAAAAAGTACAAAACTTTACTCTCAAGAGATAGAAATTATTTCCAACAATTCTTTAACTTTCTAATAGGTAAAAGAACATATATTTACAACCAAAAACTTAATTCTAGCTGTTAGAAATCAAAACTAGTCGTTTATGGTTGTTGGAGGGTAAAATAGAAAAAATAGACAAAAACTAGCCATTATTTTGTCTTATAACGAAATGTAGATTTTTGTCCAAAAATTTAACATTGTTAAAAATTCAATTTCTAATGAAATATCTTTGACAAAACATTTTTTTTTCTAAAAACTAGTTTTGATTAAAATCTCAATTTCTGACTTTAAAACATTTTTATGCAATTTTCAAGCTATAATATGCATGCATGAATAGAAATAATTTGCCTTAATTTTATTTTACAAATTAACATCTTATTTCCTTATGAACTAAGGCATTCTTCAAATTTTTCTTCTTGTATCCATGCTTAAAGTAATTGATTGCTCATTTCTTTGACATTTGCATAAGAAAATATATAAAAATGTCTTATAGAAATTAGTTAGACAAGAATTCACACTAAAGTTTATTTAAGGTTTGATTATCATCAAGATTAGGATATGGCCTTGAGCCAACAAATACTGTTGCCAATTGTTATTGAAGTACTTGGTTTGTGTCCATACAAGCTTTTTTTCTCTCATTTCATTTATTTTTTTAGAAGGATTAGCTATTGGATTTTTCCAAAGAATTTGATTAGTTGAATAAACAATTTTTTAGTACACTTAGTTACCTATTAATAATATGATAGATAATTATCATTAGATTGTCAATTATGTTGTAAATGCATATGTTTATGATTGCATTTGTGAGGTTAAATGTCCAAATGGTAGATAATATATTCCTTTATTTTCACTCTTTCTACAACATATAATCAGTGTTCATTGATAATTGATGTATAAAAATTAAATTGTGGGTGATCAAACTATTTTTAGCAGGTAATATTCTGTGGGATCCTTTTGGTTTTTTTTTTGGCAATTCACCCTATATGATGCAAGAACTCACCCTTCACTAATTCAAACCGGAAAAATGTCTTAAGTATATAAAGAAAATAGAGTGAAGAAACTATGAATGACTCTT